>UNPR01000268.1:0-57902 GCA_900536425.1 Hymenoscyphus linearis | reverse complement strand
CAATCTTATCATATTTGTTTGACATCTTTGATACAAGTAACGAGTTCACTTCCAAGTGAACAACCCGATAGTCTTCTTCTTATCATAGCATACCAACCAGCGAACACCCAGCCAAGTTTAGTTAGCCAGTTTGAGTATTCGTTACACTCCCGCTTAACTACTTAGTACGAGTTTTCTACGAAAAGGACGGTTATTAAGGACTATATAAACTCGTTAAGCTAGAAGGAGAAACCGTAATAGTCTATATCCCCGGCCCCTTAGTAGGGGATACAATCTTTAGATCTACGTGTGTAAAACTATACTACTAGGAAGAAAACAACCCTAACACTACGGACAACCCTTTAAGCAACCCTAATAAAGCCACGGGAGAAGATAAACTAACCCCCTCCGACCTACTCGACCTACTAATCCCGGCTACCACTTGTATATTAAGATCCTAAAGGATCTAGGAACTAGGACTACTACTAAGTCTAGCCACCCCTTATAAGGAAACAGGAACGCTAAATACACAGACAACCTTACTACTTACTAAATGAGGCCGCGGAAGACCTAAGAAGGAACGATTAACGTTCCTCATATTTAGATTAATAACCTTGTCGCTAGAAGACCTAGAAGAAATACGTAGATTTAAGGAACTAAACTTATTTAACCTAATCGACGAATCGGAAGTCCTACTAGACGTAAGAATCTTTAACTCTAAATTCTTTAGAATAGCGAAAGACAAAGGTACGCTAAAAGAAAGAAAGAAGTCTTAACTAGTTATCTAAGCCTAGGGAGATAAAGAGAAGAGCCTTATAATGACCGAATCGTCAACCATTTAGAGAGTTAGCTAAAGGATTATAATAAACTTAGCTATAACTTTAGGCTTCGACCTACACTTACGAGATGTTATATAGGTATATCTTCGAACTAGCGAACCTCTAGCTAGACGATTCTTTACTCGACTACCCTAGAACCCCCCTATACTATAATAGGACAACAAGATACTCGAAGTAATATAGCCATAGTATAGGATACCCGAAGTAGGAGTATATTAATACGCTCGATACTCTAAGTTCTATCTTAATAACTTATCTATAGAACTGTTAACCTTTAACTAGTGTCTATTTATTATAAACGAATTAGAAACAATAGAAGCATTCGACGTAATCGGACTATAAACTAACGACTTACTAATACTAGCGAACAATAAATTCGTAGTAAGAGAAGAAGCTAAGTTTAATTCTATAAAGCTAGAACTAAAGTCGAAGCCTTAAGAGAAGCTCACTATTAACAAGCTACTCGAGTTTAATAGTAGTACTACTACACTATACTAGAACGGCTCTATAGTCCTTACCTAGAAGTAGAAGATAAAGGATAGTTTAAAGTTAGCTAAGGGACCGCCGAATATAAGGTAATTTAGGCGCTAGGAGCCTATATCTCGGGAATCGCCTGGCCGGAAGTTGCCTACGCTCTCTCCTTCGCCGCCTAGGTGAGCGCCCCTAAGAAATAAGATGTTAATATACTTAATAAGTATATTAAATAGTAGATTAAGAACAAGGACCGTAGAATAAAATTAGTACTACTAGAACTCTTATTACTTAAGCTCGTCTGTTTTATAGATAGATCATTTATAAACAACATAGACTTCACGTCCTAGCTCGGATCGGTCCTTGTACTAATAGACCGTTATAACAAGGCTAATATTTTATACTAGAGCTCGACAAAGTATAAGAGAGTTACCTAGAGCGTTCTTACCTCGGAACTGTACGTAGTTAGCTAGGGTTACGATATGGCGATATATGTAAAGACTACCTTAATATATATTCTCGGTTAGTACGTGCCGCTTAAGATTTATATAGATTCTAAGTCTAATTATAAATGCCTTGTCAAACTCGGAACAATAAAGGAAAAGAGACTAATAATCGACGTAATATACCTAAGAGACGCCTTCGAGTATAAGGATATCGACTACTTAACGTAGATCGAGGGTAAGACTAATCCCGCTAATGCTATAACTAAGGTAAACGTAAACAACGCCTTAAAGGCTCTAATCGACACGAACATAATTATAGTAACAGCTAACGTCTAGGTTACAAGGGAATAAGGAAGGGATAGAGTTTTTATATATATTTTAGAGTTATACGTTTTACTTATTTTTAGGTTCTTATTTTACTTTGTTCTACTACGTTTTAAAACCTTTTTAAAAGTACTACAAGTGTTGGAATATATGTTATTCACAAGTTACATGTTTATATAGTCATATAATACAAGCGTTCGAGTACTTAAGTCCTCGAACACTTCATCCTTAGTTAGCCCTTTAATCGATTATTATACTTCACAAAGAGAGTATATTGGTTTACCCTGTTTTACACCAACAGATATATTGTAATATATTATACAAAAGTATAAGTAAAAGGACAAGTGATTTATATATAATTAAGGGAATCCCCCTAGCTTGTTCTTCATTTTTCCACGCTAAAAAATGGCGTATAAGTGGTGCTGAGTGAGCGGGGGGATCCCCTGGACCCTCGACAAGTGAGAATGGGAACAGGCAAGGAAAGTACAAGATACCACATAGCTAGCTCTCTTGAAAAAGTCTTTCTTCTCAGTCTTTGATGTAAAAACTGATGCAATTTATATATCTCTCTCATCTTCTTGATCTTCCTTTCTTCCCTTCCAGCAAAAACATAACAGTATCATAGAAAGAAAGTAAGCAATCTCAGCATCGTATATCCCACTACCACCCCTACTTTAAATTTCTCACGAATCCCTATACGGAATCCCACACGTAAACTCAAAGCTTTCCCCTACCTCTCAAGTATAATTCTCACATCAAGCCCCAAGATCATAATACACACAAGTCCCCGTGCGAAAGTTATAAACAAACGCACTGCTCCCCCCTTTCCCACCATCAACATAAGTCCTCTTAAGCTCCCCCATCAAATCATGCAATTCCCCAATATACTTGCGATCCGCGGTAGGAACCGCATGCATCGCCTTCCTCCAACTATCCGGATCACTCAATCTCGTCTCGCGCACTAACTCCAACACCTGATCCGTCGTCTCGATCGCCGCAATTGGACCATCAAGAAACGTATGTACCAAACTCGAAGCCTTGGCCTGTGCTTGCTCAACGATATTCCTACGATTGGATTTCTTACTCTTCGTCCCTGCGACAAGGAGACGAACATCTTGTTCGTGGTCATTAGCACTAGAAGTCTCAGCTTGGGAGGTGTGACGAAGGAGTTTGGTGCGTGAGTTAGACGTTGTGGTTTCCTTATTATCGCGATCGCGGATTTCGGCTCTGAGCCAGGGGATTAGGGAGGGGGCGGGGACGTCGGTGTCTCCTGCTTCTTTGCGGTCCATGCTTTTCACTTTGAAGATAGAGTCTTGCTTGATGGTTATGATCCAGGAGTGTTTCTCGTCGCGGTATTGCGAGAGGAGGTCTTCTGGGGAGCGACAGTCTGAGGCTAGTTCAGCGCTGATGGATTCGGCCCAGAGGCTTTGGACGACTTCGATGCCTGTTGTTCGGAGGATGGCGGGGTCGTGACTGGCGACGAGGACGTCGCACTACGGCTTGAGTTAGTAAACACACAGAGGAAGAAGAAGTTGGGTTTTCATACACGTTTAGTACTCCAAATACCATCTTCTTGCTTTTTAGCGGTGGCTTTATGGCCTGCCTTGGGATGCTTCACGAGTCTTTCTAACCCCAAATTGAAGCCTACCGCATGGCGTTGTTGAAAACTCGTACCAATTTGATGACGATGCTCTTTGATCAAAGAATCATATCTGCCGCCAGCAGCAAAAACATCCTTAGATTTCTTACCATAAAGACAGGAGAATACCAATCCACCTTTACAGAAACGCTCTTTGATACTGCAAAGTGGACTGATATAGATCTTGCTCCTTACTTGGAAGCGTTTTGTATACTCGACGACTTCTCTGAGATGAGCTATCACCGAGGACGCTTTATCGAATGTATTTGTCCCTTCGAATAGTGCTTTGATCTTCTGGAAGGCCTTATTGGGGGTATCTGGTATTCATTAGTAAAGGTCAAATACGTTCAGCCATTAAAACATACCTCGGAAGTCAAAATTCTGCAAGTCATCTACACTGGTGGAGGACGCTCCAATGAGGGGCGATCTAAGCTCATTTTTGATCTTTTGCCAACTCCAAGACCCCACATTGAGTTTGCTAAGAGTCTCTGCCACTTTCTCATGTATCGTCGGCTCTATCCTACAATGGTCAAAGATAAGACCAAGAAGATCAGAGTGGTTGATATGAAAACACATAAGTGTTGAATCTAGCGTTGGTATACTCGACACAATCTCATCAAGGACCTTAATCACTTCTGCTTCTTTCAGAGCCAGATCCAACGCATCTAGTGAAACAATGTCAAAGTCGACCTCATCAACAGTTTGTGGTTGGGCGCCCGATTGACGATCACGGAAAACAGAACCAAAAGCAAACGATCGTAGAACACCAGGTTCGTGTTTTGCCAGTGAACGAGCATGTGGCAGAGTGAGGTCGAATGGCAATTGCAATAGCGTTCCATTTCCATCTAGTAACTGAACAGCGTTGGAAGCATAATGGCGAGATCGTGGGAATAGCATGCTACGAGGAGTTTCTACAGCTCCATGATGGCGAAATATGGAAATGAGTTTTTCCTTCACCAGACCTGAGCGCAACAAGTCGCTGGAGCTTTGATTTATGGTATCCATATCCCAAGCAAAGTCTTTTGCTTGCTTGTTTGGTGTTGAAAACAATGTGGACATCATCTTTCGGTGATACGGATTTTCGGAATCTGCAAGGCCCGCCAAAGCACGGCTTACTGTCTCGCTTTCCATTTGTACGGGAAGTTTGCCGCCCTGTAGTAACTCGGAACTAGAGGGTCGTGCTTTTGGGCTCGCGCTGAGAAGGGAGAGAATTATTTCATACTGAACGGCTTTGCCAGTCTTATCAAAGTCCTCCGGCAGAACAGGCGTGTTCATTCTCAAGCTTTGACCGACCGCAGCTCTATCCATTCCAGGTACGAGAGGTCGGTAGCACATCTCGAAAAAGATTACACCAAGAGAATACATATCCACTTTGCTGGTATATGAGCCTCCTCCAGCACTAGATGATACTTCAGGGGCAACGTAAAATGCCGTTCCAACACTTCTGGTCATATCTCCACTCATTGTTGTGGATGACATTGATCTGTCTGCCATCGAGTATTGGCCGCTCGTGGCTAGGCCGAAATCACCAATTTTGACGCTAGAAGTGCTGTCGATGAATATGTTTTCGGGTTTAAGATCTCGGTGCACAATATTTAAGCCATGAATATGAACGAGTCCCTCCAATATTTGTCGCAGAAGGCGCCATATTTCATCATTTTCCTTGTGGAGGCCTTGTTTGATGAGATCTCGTAGGGTATGCTTTTCGCAGTATTCCATGGAGATATAAAGAATGGTTTTGAAAGGGCGCCCATATCGTGAGGTCGACCTACGTCGTTTTACTGCAAGCTCGTCTCTATCTTGTACATTTCTAATGCTGTCCTGTGAACCAGAGCTCGTGGAATCGTCATCGTCGTCATCTTCATCATCCTCGATGGCATCCGAGTCGTCATAACCAAATTCGATATCAGCATAACCACCTTTTGATGACATGAAGTCCAAACCACCAGTGCTTGCTTCGAATGCAACATTTAGTGCTGTTCTTGGAGATAATTCATCGTCAGAAGACTGCTCAACAGTTCCTACATCGGTATTTGTATGGTCGTCGTCTGTTTCATTAGACATGTCAAAAGATTCTTCAGTCCAGGTATTGTAATAACCTAGAACGAAGGTCAGCGATGAGCAAAGACAGTAACAGTTATCAGTGATAAGGTAGCTCAATTAACCTTACATAGAAGGGTATCGATGCTAGACTATCAGAAAAGAGGGAACTTTTAGAAAAGCCTATGCACAAAGTTCCGAGGCCCAAGAAGCATGATTGGAACACCACACGTTTCGACGAAGCTCCGGCAACAGAGAAATCAAGTTTGAAAGTTTGACTTACGGACAACTGATGGATGACTTAATTGAGACAAAAGGCGAACTTCTTTTATGACCTCTGTTAATGATTCAGAGGATTTCTGCGTAATCTTTTTGACAGCGTAAATTTGACCGTCGAGCTTTTTTCGAGCTTTGACAACTTCACCAAATCCGCCCTTCCCAAGACGACGCTCCTCTACAAAATCCTCCTTATATCTTGATACTGGGCCTGTATATGCGTTCATAGAGTCATGTCTTGGTCGGCGTGGTGCAAACATTGAAAGAGATGTTATTGAACCAAGCCTGGATGCAATTGGGCTGGCTTCCGAGGCTAACAATTCAGCATCCGTTGCAAGAAATTCGGAAGAGCCCAGTTCAAATGCGCGAGGCCTTCTTTTTGGATCTGACTTGAAAATCTTGCCAATAAACTCAGCGAAAGAGTCAGATAGAGTGAGATTATTAGCGAGTGAGTTCGGTGACGTGTATTTCTGCATGACTGTTGGACCAAAGGCCATCTGGATAATGAGACACTGGAGTCAGTTTATTTTGTAGATGCATGCAGAGTAAATGCAGAAGTTTCGACAGTTCCGGCGAGGCGGCAGTTTGAGCATCTCAAGGAACTACAGCCATATTTTCCGAGGTCTCGACAAGATAATATTACAAAGTCCTTGCAAGAACTGAGTGTATTATTGATGGGTGGGTAGAGCTTACCTGGAGAAACATGATACCAAAATCCCACATATCGGTTTTTTGTGTATATTCGGGGTGCGGAGTGTTCGCTATTTCTGGAGGCAACCAGTAGGCGGACTTGGCAACTGCAAGAGTATCCTTTGCTGATTTGTGGTTACCAAGATTGTGCAGTTTCCTTTGGAATCCCGCGTCCGCTAATTTTGGCTTGACCTCTCCGTTTAGTTCCCGGACCAAAAGTATATTCCTAGTGTGAATATTTTGATGGACAATACCCTTTTCATGGAGAAACCGTAACGCATCTAGTAATTCAATGGTCCAGGAACGAACCTTGCTGATGCCCAGACTGCCGGTAATATCCAGAAGCTCCTCTAAAGATCCCTTCTCAGCAAATTCGGTCAAGATGCTCACTGTCCAGGTAGAATCCGAACTCATTTCTTCGTCAGCCGACTCGGTAGACTTTTGCACCTTGAAATCAAGTAAATCAAGAACACTTTGATGTCTAATCTCCTTGAGTGACTTCAGTTCCGTTTCGAGTATCTGTAGCTGCTTCTTAAAGACATTCCGGTCCTTGGAGCCAGCGTCTAGGTCTGCCTGCTTCAATGCCAACGTTGGAGCATCAACTTGATGGACAACAGGTCTTACCGTAAAGCATTTTGATACTGCTCCTTGACGAAGAAAGACTTTGCTTGTCACTGCTTGAAACACGAATGGGTCACCGTTGATATCTGTGAGAGTGATGGGCTGCTGAAATTTAAGGTCGTTCTGAGTTTTGTTGGTTGCGTTACCACTAGATCCATGTGACATCAAGGTCCCAGGTGGACTATATCAGAATACCGCAGTTAGTTTACCTCCTAAAGAATTGCGGAGCAACTTATTTGACTTGACCCTGTAGCAAGACCAAAGGGAAAGACTACATGATTTGGGGTGGTCGTTTGTACTCTCCTACAAATCTTGACGAAACGAAACTATCCCGAGAAGGTAACTTACCGAGTTTTTCGTTTAGTATCTCTAGCTTTAGCTTTTTGACGTTTAAGTTCATCTTCTACCAAAGATCCCAGCATACGCTCTTCTTCTAAGTTTTCCTTTTGCTTCTTGCGGATATCCTCTTCCTTTTGGCGCTCCGCAAGCTGGGCAGCTGCAAGTTCATGGGCAGCACGCTCTTCTTCTAAGCTTGGCAACTCCATACCGGCAGCCTTGGCTTGGGCTGCATCTTCAAGGACATCTTGACATGCATTCACAATTTCCATGATCATAGCTTGCTCCTCGACAACCAATTCTTTAGGTTTAGTCTCAATGGTTTTTTGGAGCTTGAAGCGAGTTCCATCACGAAGATGGGCATCTCCTTTGAGTGTCAATAAGGGTGGACTTTTTGGATATGTAGCGGTGAAGTGAACGCAAAGGACTGCGGAGATATCATCATTAGATGACTTGATGAGAATCTCAAATTGCGGTTCGGCTTTCTACAAAGACTCAGCTAGGAGATCTTATCATGTTATTTGGATCCACCAACCTTCCACGCTCCGTGATTGGTTTCTATCCTGCGGAAATCGTCGCCATATATTGCAGCCAAAGCAAAAATCTCTTCCTCTTGAATCTCATCATACTGAGTTTTTGTTGGGGGCTTCCCCTTTCCGTCTGGCTGCACACGAGGAAGTACAGGAGACGGCGGTATATTCTGTCGTGGTTTCTTTCCCCAGGGACTAGTTGGCGGCATCCTGATGATAATAAGAGCTCAGCAATGAGAGGCGATTTCTGATCTTAAGTGAAGATTCCGAATGGTTACACGCAGCCGAAGCCGCGAGACCTCTAAGTGTCAGGGTTGAACATGTTATCGTCAGTGAATGCGTAATTTGTTGTTATGATAAAGGAACGAAGAGTCAGCGACGCGAGACGAGGCGAGGCTGGGGTTGAAGGCTGAGAATGATGCGCTGCCCCGCACCCACGCTATGCCAAAAGTGGGTATTTGGGTATTTCCCTGCACGAGGCTTTCCCATTTTTGTGACTCTTGAAAATCTCAAAGACTACCAACACAAATGGAAGCAGATATATCAATCGCTTAGCCCATTGTAGCCTTAAGCTCTAGAAATCATCTCGAACGAATTTCAGAGTCATTGAGCTTGTCTACTACCAGCAATGGCTCTTCGAATCCCTCCGAAGTCGGCTCTGGCACGTCTAAGTCTTACCACCCGACCAACCATATTCCAAACTTCAACCTCTGGTGTTCGTTATTATAGTGCCCCAATTGATGGCTCGATTCCAGCAGCAAAACTGAAGTATATCCCCTCGAGCGGCACTTATCCTAAGGGATTTCTCGTCTCTGGCACGCATGTCGGAGTCAAGCCCACCAACAAAAGCACTCCAGATCTCGCTTTCCTGGCCTCAGAAACACCATGTGCTGCAGCAGCTGTTTTCACGAAGAACAAGTTCCAGGCTGCGCCGGTGACCATCAGCAGAGATATGCTCAAGAGGAGGAACAATGCCGGAGTTCGAGCTGTTATCATCAATTCCGGATGTGCCAATGCGGTGACCGGCAAGGGTGGACTGGAGGATGCTGAAAAGATGGGTGCTGAGGCCGATAGGTGTTTCGACCGGTCTGAGGACGGGAAGGGAGGCAGTACTATCGTCATGAGTACTGGAGTTATTGGTCAAAGGCACGTCTTTTTGGGCTCTCAACGCAGTCCTGGCTAACCGGATTGCAGACTTCCTATACAAAAGATATTGCGCAAAATTCCTTCTGGCTATGACTCTCTGGGGTCGTCTCACGAACATTGGCTGGCTACGGCTCAAGCTATTTGTACCACCGATACTTTTCCAAAACTCATCTCTCGAACTTTCACTCTACCATCTTCTCCTTCGATCGAGTATAGAATAGCTGGTATAACAAAGGGAGCTGGAATGATACATCCGAACATGGCAACTTTGCTCGGAGTAATTGCGACGGATGCCCCGATTGCACCAAAACTTCTTCCAACACTTCTTACAGATGCTGTCAACAAATCATATAACAGCATCTCTATTGATGGCGATACATCCACCAACGATACAGTTGCCGTCTTGGCAAATGGCGCAGCTGGAGGAAACGAGATTTCCTCGTCGTCTTCAGAAGACTACAAGAGCTTCCAAAATACGTTAACTGAGTTCTCTAGGGAGCTTGCCAAGCTTGTGGTAAGAGATGGCGAGGGAGCAACCAAGTTCGTGACCATCCGTGTCACCGAATCTGCTTCAGAAAGCGGAGCCAGAAAGATTGCTAGCACCATAGCAAAGTCACCATTAGTTAAGACAGCACTTTACGGAAAAGACGCAAATTGGGGTCGTATACTTTGTGCCACTGGCTATTCCCAAATTTCGGAGCCAGGAATGCCTGATCACGAGGTTTCTGAGATTATTCCTGAAAAGACCAGTGTCTCATTCCTTCCTACCGATGGATCCCCCGAGTTGAAATTGCTTGTGAATGGAGAGCCAGAGAGTGTTGATGAGACTCGTGCAGCTGAGATCCTAGAGCACGAGGATTTGGAAATTTTGATCAAATTGGGTGCAGGTAAAGAGGAAGCTGTCTACTGGACTTGCGATTTCAGGTAAGTTTTTCAGCTTCAAACTTTTTATGGTAGCTAACAATCGTTAGCCACGAGTACGTGACGATCAATGGAGACTACCGCACTTAAATTTAGATTTTCCTGGTTTTTTTACCATGGCCAAAAGTTATTTGTACAGAATATTAATGAAGAAACGAAAGCGCATATACCAAGAAAATATATTTTATAAAGATTTGCATAGAGGTTTGCCATCGAAGGGGCCATTTTTAATCCCTTTTCTATCCCTTAGATTTGCGTTTCCCAGCTTTGGTCAAGAAGCCTACAATGACGCATAATAATCAGCTGAGAGCTACTAGTAGGCCTCGGAGTATATAAAAGTATTTCATCTTCATAGTGAGGGTTGCAAACAACCAAGTACAGTAGAAATTGATGTTTCAATCAATTAATTGATTTTGTTCTAAAAGATCTGGTCAACCACCTAGATTAACCCGGCATTCATTGCCCATCGCCTATCTTAGTCTCAAAGAACGTGCTTATCCAGAACCCATTTATTAGCCCTGACTCTCACCTCTACAACTACCTTTGTACTATAGAACGACAAATAAGCCTTTTCATGCCAGCAATCAGATAGTATACCAACGGCCAAGTGGTCTAGTTGGGACATGGAGTGGTTCATGTTACATCTGGTAATGCGAGATAAACCAACTTCCCAAGCTGAAAAGTGTGGAAGCAGAGTTAGTCCGAGCATACTATAAGCTGTGCTTGTTTTTTTGCTTTTCTTTTATTTCTAGGTAATTCTTTTTGAGATTATGCGATGAGATTGACGGTTTAAAGTCGGGTTGACGCGTGCGAGGGTGAGTGAATAGGTAGTGGTCGGCCCTAGAATCAAAAAATAAATGAAGAAAAGATTAAAACTAATTAATTACCTGATTGGTCAAAAAAAACTTCAAAACGAATTATAAAGATTGAATTTATATATACTCTGAGGCCAACTAGTAATGTAGGAGCAAGAATATGTTTGGTGAGTTCACCTTGAGAGAGGCAGGTAGGTAAGTTGTTGCCCATCTCTTCATACTCGAAAACTGGGAGCTATCTCTAAGTAGCAGGTTCTAAGGGAGTCAGAGGGACAGACTTGGAAATGGAATAGATTTGTAAGTGTAAGTAAGTAAAATCCGGATGTCCTTGGGGACAGGGGAGATTTAATGACACACATTCGGTATTTTACAGAACAATAAGTTCCCTGTTGAAGTTTTGTTATTACAAACATAAATATCGAAACTAGAAAGTTCGCCTATGGAAAGGCGAACGCCGCTACCTACGATTACTGTGCTATTTCAAAAACTAGTAATCTTACAATTTAAGGCCTGTTTGGCTTAGATTTCTTTTGCGTGTATATCTCCCTGTACAGACTTCCTCGCATATAATCTGGGTAACAGGCGGTAGCCTCACCTGTCAACTCTCTTAATATCCAAAAAGCCGTGTTTTTATATTAGTATCTAAATTGGTGTAATTTTTAATAAGCAGACAGTCCGGAGGGTTTCAATATACACGCATATCAATACACGTATCTTTTTTATAGTGCATATTGGAAACTCGTTCGAGCCAAAGAGGCCCTTAAACTAGACTCCTAAGGCCGCGATCTGCTATATCCCGTAGGTTTGTGTGGGTCAAACATCCTGCTTCATTACTGACTCGCCAGGCGCAAATCGTGGTAGATTTGCAAATCGCACATTCTCAAAGAAAACAAACCTTCACTTTTGCAGTTAGTTCTTCACTTTAATCACGGCTTCGATATTTCATTTTCTGTGTTTGACTTGTAAAGAGTTAGTAGCTCCTAGAAAAAACCCAGTGAACGACAACCCTTTCCTAGTAATTGAGAATTTCTAGGCTTCTACACTCTAGTCATGTCTCTTTTATTTGATATGTCCCCAATTCTAATCAACTTCTGATTATGATCCTACAGCTACAAAAAAGTGCCCTCAAGCTCTATATTAAAATAGAGAAAGAGCAGAAAAAGAGCAAAAAAGATAACGAACAATAACCTTCAGAGTTTGTACTCTCTGACGGGGAATCGAACCCCGGTCTCCCGCGGCTTGTAAATTCCTGATGAGGGAATTTGACAAGCGGAAATCATAACCACTAGACCATCAAAGACGTTTTGTTCTTGTTGTCGTCGGTCGGCTTATTTGCAGATTTGTATTTGTGCGTGAAGAGTGGGGTTGGGAGCTTCTTTTGCTTGGCAGATGCTACGAGTCAGTAATGGAGTGGGATAATTGACCCACTTGAACTTCATCGCAATTGTGGAGTTCTAGGGTGGGGTTGTTGTGTGGTTGTTGAAATAGAGTAAATATGTTTCGTTTAGATAAGCGAGATAGTGCTCTTCAATCCCGACCTTGCCCAGCTCACCGTAACCAGGAAGAGCGATGGTAAATACATTTCCGGTTATAGCAAGGAAACCCCTAATGCGTGTCCTCGACTCCTCGCTTATTTAGCCACATCCACAATACAACGAGCTTAAGGGAGCTACAAGCTCCCCTGTCGTGCCAAATAGAAAACGGTCTAAACTCGTATTTATTATCTCACCCAGCCTTTTTCTCCTATTTACTATTTCTGCTCTCTTATCGATTTTCTTTTGTTGCATATCGTAGCACTAGGTCGATTCATTTGCAGTGGTTTTTGAGGGATGGTTTCAAGGGGGTTTGTTTCTAGTAGGTACATTTGGTTTCGTTGCATATCGTAATAGAGGGTCGATTCATTGGTATTTCGTTTTGTGAAAGGGATTATCTCTAAGGCGTTAGATTGTTGTTTAGAAAGTAGCGTTATTGTCAAATTGTAACATCGAGAGAAGTTAGTAGTGAAATTCAAGGGCCCTAAATGCGTCCCTCTGAGTCGTTTTCACTTTGATTTGATGTATAACTATTCAATTTCAGGGCAATTTGGGCATGAGATTGTATTGGATTCTCCGGGTAAAAAGGAGGTGGAATCCTGTTCTCCTTTTGATCCGTAGGCGCAAGTTGAGGGTCATCTTTGATTAGCACGAGCCCTACATCCCAACATCTACACTGCCACAGGGCATCCAAAGCACTCATAATATGTTGCAATTCGGAAGTATTTTACGAGAAGCCCCAGAACCTAATAGCTCCACGAGCGCACTGAAGACTAAATAACCCTGTCTGGATGAAGCTATTGTATTTATTGAGTTGAATAGGCATCGATTTGGAGGTCCCTTCATCCCAAGTATAGTACCTGGTGGTACGGACATCAGATGTCCAGAAACTGCCAAGGGGCATATTACATTAAGGTTGTACAGTACCTGTTTCTCGTTTCGGATGAAGCAACTGGACGAGATGTTTCATGACTACAGAGTAATCCCTTTCTACCGGTATATTAAGGAAGCGAAACTTTAAGCATCTCATTACTATAAAGTTACCGTCACCAGTGTGTCAAAACTCGATAGAGAGTTCTTCTGGAAACCATGCAGAAAGGACGCAGATCCTGTGTCCCCGTAGTGAAATGTTTAGATAAAGTGTCATATTTGCTTCCACTGAGTTATCCAGTCAGTACGTCTGTAGATGTTACTCCCGTTACACCAGTACTCGTATTTTATGCCAAGGAACCACCCCCAAAACCCCGTTGTAGATCTTGCGCTATCTGATGAGCTATAAATAAGACAATGTTTTATTGGCCAGACAGGCCTCTCGGGTCTTGGCATGGACACACCGACATGCCTCTTAGGGAATGCAACGTGGGGTTTGGAGACTTCTATTTAACCCTATTCATCACTGCGCTCGCACATTTCGATGCAGCTGTGCTTCTATACCAAGTCCAAGTCCACATGCTCAGCCCAATAAGCCGGTCCTTCAAACCAAACTTCTAATAACTTTTCCAAGATGAAATTCTTCGTTTTCTTCATGGCTACCGCTGCTGTCTTCACGCTCGGCCTGGCTGATGATCGATGCGCCAAATCATCGCATGTCTGCGTAGGCCTCGGCTCCCCTAAAAACTGCTTTGAGGTAAGCATCTATTCTCTCAGGATGAGGACTTCCGTTTTATGAGACTTCGGCTGACCATATTCTAGTGCTGCGACCCGAAGGTGAGCTTGTGTAGACAAGATGACGGATCGAATGGTTGGCCCAGATAGTAGTTCGATGGGACTGCAGTAGAGAGTTGGCTGCATTTTGGTAAAGAGTTTGCGACTGGATTGTGGACTAAAGGTTCGGGATATTGGCAAGCTTTGCATCGAAATTTGGCAAAGAAATTCAGCTTGTGGTCGATGAAAAATAGAGTGGTAAGTTATTTGTCGTTGTTCCTCTCCTGAGCGTCAATTCGGAAAATTAACCTAAACATTTTAGGACAACTACTTCGACCGTCTTTGGAATCTCAATGGATTGTTTTATTTGCATAAAAGAATCAGAACAACAATAAATAATGAAGAATATTACGAAAGAATGTCACCAAAATACGAGAACTACTTACTACTACAATTTTTAACCCGCCGCCTTGCTTTGAGGAAATTCAATCTACTTTTTGTGAAAATCTAGCTTTTTATACGATAACTCGTCTTCATTAACATACATTCTAGGGAGCTAAAAAAAAAAGGTGAATTACCTACAATATCTGTTCCAGTGCATGTACATTGCCTGAATTTGTTACACTTGGCGGACTTTTTAGACACACAATTTGAATTAGGTCGTCGTTACCATATATATATTCTTCACCGCAAAGCATTGCTCCAAGCGTCACCGTTCTTTAGGCTAGCCATTCCCTATCCATCGCTCACGAGAAGAATAATGCGAGAATTGTCGCACATTTGATCAACCTATCCTATGTCACATTTCATAGTAGATGTAGACCCGGCACCCCAGGCGAAAACGTTTGATAAAAGGTTAACGTAGGCTATCGCGAACCAACGATGTATAGCCTAGGTTGGTGTAACTTACCATCTACAGTTCTTCTGGAAGGCAGGCAAAAACCACCAAAGCAGCATTCAGAAGACATAGCAATTTAATCCACATCGCCCCCAGTGAAATTGGCTTCTTGACTTCAACTACACGCGTAAACAAACTACGTCAATTTAATTGTTCCAGCTTTTTAGCATAATAAATGCTAACGAGTACAAAACAGATTACGAAAAAAACGACTTTCATCCGCCTCATTATATTAACTATTTGCGTGAATGTTCTACTATATTTCATTCTTTTAGACAGTCCTAGGAATTTAATGATCTGAATACATGTAACAATAAGAAATATTGTCCATTGTGAATCAATTCAAACATTTCCTGATATTATGCTCGCACACGCGCAAGTTCCCCCACAATATCTGAAATGCTTTTCAATCCGGAAAGGGTTATTGTTGGTGTAAAAGCGGGTGAACCAATATACTCTTATTGTGAAGTATGATAATCGATTAGTTGAGGAGCTAACTAATGATGAGCGAGCTCGAGTGGTTAAGTACTCGAGCTCGGTATCACATGACTATATAAACACCATAGAATATATCCCAACAGAATGATGTGAGATTGTGAGATCTTTTGGGGATGCAAGTATTTACTAAGACGGTTCGACTATATGATATGGCTGTAAAATTTATAGTACGAGTAAGTGATTTGTCGAGTTGTAGGTAAGTTAGTAAGGGAATTCACTTTAGAGTCTCAGGTTTTGCAAGCCTCAGATCTGTGTGAGGATCCAGAAGCCGTCTTAGTAAGGTTCATTTATTTTTGGTCTCTCTTGAAAGAGTAATAACATGAGCTTCTCCATTTTACTGCCCTGTGTTGAACATTTTGAATCTGTGTTCTCTAATTAGTTAACTACAACTCTTACTATGATATATTTATACTCTAAGGCCAACAAGGAGAGTGATTATCCAAAAGAAGCGGGCTACTTACCTACAATCAAGCCTGAAAGGAGGAACAAGCAGCATAGGGATCACGGGGTATTGCTTTCCTTTGTCTACTATAGACCCCATTACTCCTGATAACACGAGATAATGTTGCTCTTAAGAATTTCAACTCAGTGCTTGTTAACTTACTGGTGCCTCCTGTCACGCTGTAACCTATTACCTAGTGCTGCTATGGAGTATGTCACGTGGGCCCAATATCTTTGTAATCTTGAGAAATTTGTCGTAAGCGAAAACCGGACTGTTGTAATAAAAGTCCGGTTGGCTAGCCATAGGCTACAGTTCAATTCTTCTTCACTAATGAAGGAACCCCCTTTTTTGGAAACAAAAAGAATCTAAGTAAGAAAAAAAAAACGGAACGAACGTGACTTTTTTAGGACCCATCCTAAAATCCGCAAAAAAGAAAATATCGAAGCTCACACGCTTCTTATCAGAATGCCCTCGGACGGAATCGAACCGGCAACCTCGTCATATCGAATGAGATACTAGTGACGCGCTCTACCATTGAGCTACGAGGGCTGTTTGTGATTTGAGATGTTGCGATTGTCCTTATTTCAATCTACAAATACATTTGTGGGATTTTGCGGGGATTTTGCGGGATTTGTGACACCTAAAGTTTAGTAGGTTGACGGCTTTTCACGCTAGGCACACACTCCCTTGACTTCGCAACGACGTTTACAAACCCCTCGACCTCCAACAGTATTATAAGCCTCTTGGAAAATTGTTTCACAACTCTATAAACCTCTGAGGGGAATTCTAGAGGCATGCGAATCGCCATTCATTTTAAGATATATACCGCCAAGAATCCTGGTATTTTAAAAGTTTCTACGTAACTAAATTATTTCTTCGCTTTTTGACGCCAAGTTTATCAAATAAAATCTTATAAACCTAGGATTAAAAGACTACCGAGTTGCTCTAATAAATGGAACTCTTATATAGCGTGTTGTTGAATTTATGTATATACAGGTAGTGCCCAAGAAGTATGACCCATTCATTAGCTACTGTACTCCATGGACCGTAAGCGACGATTGGCAGCCATATAATTTTCCTGTGGGTTTGTATTACTCGAGTATTGACCCATAATCAACCCATGTGAAAAACAAAGTTACTGCGTAGGGCTAGGACTGCGTTTACTAGTTAGGGTCAGGGTGCCCGATGACCCCTCTATCTTTTACCCAGAAGGCGCAGCTGATATGTACTAGGCAGCTGGGCATGGAGTCCACTTCCACATCTTCAATACATCATTTCATGGTCGAAATCAGAGGATAATTTCTTCGCGACCATCATTGTTTTCTCGTATAAGGAACAACTGTTATTATAATCAAAATGCCACCCCCAACATTGTCAGATATGCCTCCTGAAATCCTTTCACAAATCGTTTCGAATTTCGTGGTCAGCGGTTATTCGGTCGGTTATTCGCTCGACATTGTTCCTGACGTTGAATTTCTATGTCGCCTGTCGTTGGTGTCCCGTCAACTTTCGTCGATTATCAGCCCGTTTATCTTCAAGAACATTAGGATCGGCCTAGGCATTATACACGGGCTCAGAAGAAATGTATTATTGACACGCAGCCTGCGTGAAAATCCAAACCTCGCTAGATTGGTACACTCTCTAGATCTATCTATTTCTAGCAAGATCACTAGGAACAATATCAAAGAGGCCGCCATCGCAGAACTTCCGAATTTAAAGAGACTGTTTTTGCGTACAACGTGTATCGGATGGTGGGAAGCCCTCAAATATGGTCCTTTAGCCATTTTGGAAACAATTGAGATAGATCGTTGCATCTACACAGATCTGGGAAATATTCTCAGTCTCATGGTTGCCAGTGGCGCGAAGAACATGACCATTGATGCATATAAATTGACTCCACTAAACAGCTCTGATCTAGAGACACAAGGAAGAACATCTCACTTACTGAATCTCGACATTGGACAGAAAGAAAGTCACGAACTTGTTTCACATTTGCAGAAATTTCTCAAAATTTGTACGCAGATTGAAACCCTTAGGACGTTTCTCCCGGGGGATGAGGCGGTTGATGAAGACTATAGAGAAACTGGAGAAATGCGGGCGATTCTGTCCCCAAAAGGCCTATCCGACACTTTGGTCATCTCCAAAAACTCACTGAAAAAGCTTCAAGTATTGGATTGTGACTGCCGTTGGCCAAACTACGACAAGTCAAGAATGGATCTGAGCCTGATGACAACACTCACACATCTGGATTGTCCGGCAAAATTGTTTTTCGTTCCTGATGCACCGACGAATAGAAGAGCCGGCTTGTACTCACTGCTTCCTCCAAACTTGGAAGAATTGGTTGTAAGTGAAACACAGATATTCCAGCTTGATATCTGCTGACCCCATTTGAGATTCGATTCAAAATCAGTTATCGCTTAGCAGTGCTCGATGAAGACGCAGAGAACTGTTCACTTTATGATGAGACTTCTTGGCTTCTCCAGCTTGCTGAAAAGAAAGAAAAATATCTACCTCGACTAAAGGTGGTCCAGTTGGAAACAAACGAAACAGAAGGAGTTGTGGGGATTGATCCGCCAGGACTTCTGTCACAGGAACAGCTTCAGATGGTATTGAAAGCCTATAGCCATGTGGGCATAACTGTTGGGATAAATTCTATGGTGTTTACATAGTCACTGAAGCTTTGTTCTGTTTTTGGATCACTTGAAAGTACTGCGAGTGTTGGGATATATTCCATGGTGTTTATATAGTCACATGTTTTCATAGTCATGTGATACCGAGCTCGAGTACTTAACCACTCGAGCTCGCTCATCCTTGGTTAGCTCCTCAACTAATCGATTATCATACTTCACAATAAGAGTATATTGGTTCACCCGCTTTTACACCAACACATTCAAAGCGAGCGTAAGTACGTAAGACATAGCTATCCAACAAATCTCAAATAGACCATCTACCAAAATCCTCCCCCACCCTCCCTTCCTCCCTTCATCTACATCACCTCTATATCCACAATTAAGAATTCCACAATTCCAATCTGTACCCATACCCAATATATATCCAAGAAAAAACAAAAAAAAAAGAACTTCAATTCCCTCCCTCCATCCATCTAGATCCAATCTGTAAACCCAACCACCACAACCCTCTTGTGGACAAGACCCAACGCCAGCCTATCCACAACCAGGCGAGACCTTCCTTTCCCGTAGCTAAGAGGCTAAGACTGTGAAGAAAAACCAAGAAAAAGAAACGCCCAGAAATAACAAATAGGTATCACTCACTCACTCACTCACTTACTCACTTATTCAAGCGAAACCAAACCAAATGAAAACAAACTCCCATCCAGTCCCATCCACTCCGTCCGTCCGTTCTCAGTGCCAGTCCCATGATCCCATCCCATCCCAAGCGAAGTCAAGAAAAGAAAAGAGAAGTAAAGAAAAGTAAAGAAAAGTCATGTCATATCAATCTCCCACATCATACTCGAGTATCATATCCACACCCCTCCCCTTTCCATCAACCCCCACCACACCACACCGAAACCCCAACTTAAACCCCATACCTACAACCACTACACCCTCCTCCTCCCCACTCCCCTCCCTCCCATCCCTAATCCCCATCAACTCCCTCCCCCTATGTTCCGGGTGATTCCGTTGAGTAAACTCCCGTTTATGATCAGGTACAGCACATTTCTCACAGTCTTCACAATCGAGGGTTTGCCAGATATCCCGGGTTGCGCAGGGGGTTTGGATCATGGCTCCCGGGGAACAGTGTTTGGCGAAGGTGTAGGTTTCGTGGGTGCAGGCGTGGAGGTTGAGGTAGTATTTGCACATTTTTTGGTAGGAGGGTGTGGGTGTGGGAGTTGGGAGTTGGGAGTTGGGAGTATGTGAGGTGAGGGGTTGGAGGTTTGGAAGATGGATTGAATAGATAGATGGAGATATATGGATAAGTGTTGGTAGTTGGTAGTTGGTAGTAAGGATTGTATTGTATCGTATCATACACAGATAAAGAGTACTTGTAAGAGTTATAGACTCTAGATAACAATGCTCTCTTTCGTTACTTCTTTCTTTCCCACTCTTCTCTCTCCTTCTCTCTCTCTCCTGCAAACACTTATATATATATATAATCCGAAATTGCCTCCAACAAAAGCCTAACACTTGGGTAATAGTCACACCACAGCACCATGCCATGTGTATTTTGCATGTTTGTACTCGAGTACGAGGTGTACATACATATCATGTATGATACAAACTTCTCGAGGCAACATTCCTTCCCAACGCTTCAATGAGAAAGGAAATCTCTATGTGACAACCCAGGCTTGGCTTTACTACCGACTGTACTAAGAATCTGGGGGTAAAAGTGGCAGGGAAAGATAACTCTCATTTTTGTTCTGCCTTGCTGGGTTGATTTGGGATGTTGATGATTTGATATTTCTGTGAGATACTTGGTTTGATTATCGGACATCAAGTTCTGTTTTTATCATATTCTGAACTATTAGAATAATCAAAAACACACCACGAAGAGATAGAACAACTTGAACTATTCCCTGCCGCTTTATGATCCCAGAATTCAGATTGCTTGATTGCTTCCAGTCCTGGCCGACGCCTGAGCGAGGCTCTGTGTAACGCCAGAGTCGAAAAATGGTTTGCTCCACGTTTCAACACCAGAAGGAAAGGTAATGAAAGATTCAACTCTGACAACGAAAAATGTATGAGCTCTGGACCAACCGTGTATTCGGTAGTTGTGGGACACGACGGATCTATCCGCTACGTTCCCATCTAGGGCTGAAACTTGGTGAAATGACAACCCTTTGGACTCGACTGAATATACTTCGAGGGAGGGAGTATGTGGTAAGTGAGGAAGCGGTCTGCGATGCACCTAAGGCTCCTTGCTTTTGATGGCACGTCAAGGGACACTTCTGCTTGCATATCGTCCGCTTGAATGGAGATACAAGAGTAACTTGAAAAAGCCAGAGACAAAATCAAGCTTTTTTGACAGGATGTTTGCAAGACTCTCGCCACATGGAGTCGTCGGCTTGGTTATATCTTGATTGATACCAACAGGCTGGTGGGTTCTCGACTCCGCTGATGACTTTGATTTCCACATCATCCCACATGTTCACCCCTCACTCGCGCATCTGCCAGCTAGGGCTCCTGCTAGCCACCTTCTATGCGTGAGTTCATTTCCTAGTATATGCAGGGGCGTCGGTTAGTGTTTGTAATTTTCTTCACCGCCAATTGAGATGCTTGTTTGCCGGTATACCGATCGCGAGTGTTCTTTTGCTTTCATCCCGTATCATTATACGGATGTCATTAGGCGGATGAGGGAGAGGTGGGAAGGCCGCATATATGAAGGCCAAGTGCGATTGTGCCCAGTTTTGTAGTTGGTGCTGGTGTGCTGGCACCACGATCTGGCTGTCGAAATGGAGGAGGTTGGACCAGTCTGACGAGAAGACGTTGGCATGTAGTTGGTACTCGAGTATAGCCATAGAGTACATAGCCATACATAGCCATACATAGCATAGCCATACACCCCCTCCAGACCCCCGAGCTAGACCCTCTCGAGACCCTCTTTCCTCTTTCTGCCATGATTGGAGATTTCCCCACCATTCTTTGCGTCTACGATTGGCGCCAGGGAAGAGCAGGCTGAGAAGAGGCGACCGGGCGGGAGTGTCAAGACAAGCCAGTCAGAGCACAGATGACGGATTTAGCCCTACCAGCACCTCCACTCTGGCACTCTAGTCCACTCTTCCACCTGCAGGAGATAGCTGCAGCGCAAAGCAATTCTCCTACTCGAGTACGGAGTACACAGAATGGAGACGTTATGTATCAAAATAGCCCATCGAAGATTCGAGGCCCTTTTTGCTGCTTCTGGCGGCTGCTGGCAACCGGGGGAGTTTGGAGAGCGAGATGGCGTGTTCTGGTGCCCTGGTGCCCTGGTGCCGCAATGAATTTGCGGAGATTGGGAGATTGGGAGAAGCTGGAGGCGTCGAGTCCAGCCCGAGGCAATGAGGCACCCACCACCCACCACACCACCCCAGGCACGGCTAACCTACTGTACGGCTTTGCAGTGCAGCGCATCGCATGCCACGTATCATGCATCTACACTCAATGCTGCAGCTACAGCGGTAGTACGTCTATTAGCAGGAGCAGGACTGTCCAGTGTCAAGAGGAGGAATAGGAGCCCAGGAGGCCAGAACCAAGAGGGCGGAAATGCCTGGGAGATTGGTTGGGTTCTGCTAATGCAAGAAATATCAATTAGCTCGCTCCCCTTTTGTCTTGTCTCTCTCTACTTTGCTTGCTGCTTGCTGCTTGCTTTACTGTACTCCATCTACGTGCTTTTCTGCTTCCCAGTCTCTGTCTGCTGCACTCCATCCTTTGATCCTTTAATCCTGCATTTCTTGCATCCCTTTTGCTGCACTGCGATTGTTCTCCTACTACTGTCGCCGCTACAGTACTGCTGCTGCTGTACTCGAGTACTGGTGTACCTCGGAAACTGCCAACTGCCAACTGCTCCAAGCTCAAGCTCCGCGGTTTTTAGACGCCGCCGCCCTCACCAACAATTCTTTCTCGTGGTCCTGAAAACCCCTCAAAATAACCCACCGCCCTGGATTTTGCCTCGGACTGAGTCTATCGTGTCGGCCCAGAGCAATTGGCGTGTTGGAAATTCAATTGAAGGTGCTGGTACGATATTGCTGCTCCAACCCGTCATCGGGTCCCTTGCGCCTGGTTCAACTTGGTTCCGGATTTTATTTTCCTGACCGCCTCGAGCAATCCACTACAACTTATGTGCCGGCGCGCCTGTGAATAGAAGTCGAAATGCTTTGTGCCCGTTCCAGTCCATCGTTCGAAGGATTCAAGGGTTCGCGGTTGTATTGAAAATTGAGCAGAGAAAAAGTGTGCGTTGCGTGGTCAAGGCCAGAACGAGGAATCTCCCTGCCATTCGTGATCAGGGTCCGTTGCCTGCGCGCCTGCGACTGCTCCCTCGCGTGTAATATAGTGGTCAGTCATGTTGGAGAAAAGAAGCCAATGTCCCTCCCCAATGCGACAAGAGAGATGTGTCTGACCATGCGTAGTTTTTCTGGAACCGGACGTCGCTCCACCCAAAGGTACTAGCCCTCCATATTTTGTTCGAACTTTCCGTACATAATTCCGCCCGCCACTCGTTTTAATATTTCGGAGTTCTGTTTGAGGATTGTCTGATTTCGGGAATTGTATATTGGAGTAATTGTGGAATAAGAGGCCGATTGTAATTGGGTCGTTGTGTTACGTTGAAGTAGAAGTGCTGCCAGACCCTAAGAGGTGGAAGAGCTGCCGGAGACCAAAGTAACAGTTGGTAGAAAGGACTAAACAACAAGTGAAACACAGGGCGTGGGATATCAGAGGCGCAAATCTGGTTGCCAGGCAACAAAATTCAGCAATATATCAAAAGAGTGAATAGTGGACAAAAGGCCAAACTGAGAACTCTGTTTCCCTCTCAGAGACCTTCTCCCAACACACATATATCAACGTCGTTCAGGCTGCTATCGCAACAGCAATCTCGACTGCCTAGCTACTTGTTTTCAGGCCCTACCTTGAACCACCAGCCAGTATACCTTTCGGTTCTTTTAGTGGTGCTTTTTCTGGTAAGCCGCACTCTCCCCGAATTGGAAGGACAAACCTGCTTCCCTCGAGATTCTCAAATAAGATCCCTAATTGACTTACTTAGTAGCATCGCAGTTGAAGAAGCAACCGAATAGTGTATACACTCAAAAACGGGGTGTTTACACTCTCGTTTTCTCCAATGGCTCAAGGTGAGGTGGACCTCAAGTTTTTGTCGCAATTCGCAGAAAACGTCAAATATGACCACCCTTCACTGTCGAAGAATCTGTCAACCATACTTGGCAATTTGACTATGATGTCTGAACTAGTCATCCGTGCCCGCAAATCCCGAAGACTCGATACGACCCGCGATACCAAGTCGGTTGATCTCTACTGTCGCATTGTCTGGTACGCAAGAGAAGGCTTACAGATCGTGGAGCATATCATCTTGCCCATGGTTGCAAATTCCGGTCCACTCAAGGTCTTGTCGTATAAAATCCGAGCGTCTTACTATCACCTATACGTTCTATTCAACAACAATCCTCAAATTACGTCAAAGGCCACGCAAAAGGAAGTCCATACTCCACCAGGTCTCAAATCATCTCGAGATAAGGGAAAGGCTCCAGAACGACCAGTAGGATACGACAGCCAATTTGCTGATGACGACGTCTTCCGACCTAGCTCAGTTCAACCCACACATCCTCTTGAAGGCGGACCTGTTGGTGGCGTCGGTCCTCGACCTCCAGATATCGCTACGAACTTCTTGGTTCCCAGCATCGATTATCGCCCAATCGCTCTCCAATGTTTTCAGGAAGCTAATATCCTTGCCGAGAAACTTCTCTGGGGCAGTCATCCACTTCGCGTTTCCGTTCGGCTGGAATACACGGCTTTCCTCTACGATTGTTTACACGAAAAAGAAAGTTCCCGGCACTTAGCGAAAGCCACCATCGCCGAGGTTTACAATGCGCCGCAAGGGATGGACGACGACATGTTTCAAGATACGGCATTTCTAGTTGGAATCTTGGGAAAGATGATGAAGCGAGGCTTGGGATCAGCAACATCTGGAAGTACAGCTGGAAATAGCGCAGCAACCCGACCCTCGCCTCCACGAATAACGGGTCAGAATACAGGCATGGATAACGCCATCTAGACGCTCCATGCATATGGCTCACCTAATCTCAAAATAATTTGAACCTTTACTCGTCAGCCAGTCAGGTACTCGTAGAAGTGCTGGATCTAATAGCCGGTCGAAATTTGGTTGGAAAGAAAAGGGTTTGAACAGCTTTAATAGCTTTATAATGGGAGGGCGTCGCATCCATCGATCGATCGTGTTTGGCATTTCCAGACGGCGTTTTCAGCAAGCATTTTAATTTGTACAAAAAAGAATTGGGGGCTACAAATTGATTTGGTAGCGAGAGAGAAAGGAAAGGGGTGTTTGGTGTGGAATGGATTGGATATACTTCAGTACCTATACCCTGATTTTTTTGGCATGTTGATGCGTTGTAGTGTGTAAATGGATGGATGGATGGTGGGGATAATGAGAATTCACTCTTTTCCCTTTTGCTGCCTTTGTTTTATGTGAGTCTTTGTGTGAGGTGATTACTTGGTTGATGTGTGTTTTTGACTAGTATCTTGATTGACTACGGAAATTTAATGACTACTAAACGGGAATTATTTGCGTTAGATTCGATGACTTGCTCAGCTTGAACTTGAGCTTGCCTTGCTTACTTGCTTCCCTGGTATCGTTTCCCCCTCCCTTGAACGCCTATGAAATCAAACCTTCAGAAATATCAAAGGAAACTTCCCAGACCGCGACCGCGCGCGATACATCTCCCTTGACTCTTCCGAAACTCTTCAAATCCCATCCCATCCCATCCCATCCCCTTCCCGACTTCCAAGCACTCCCCCTACACAAATTCCATTCCCACTAACAAACAAACAAACTCAAACAAACCTCAACCTCGATACCCATCCTCCCTAAACTTCCCCTCAATAATCCTCGCATCCACCATCCGTTGCGTCCAATTATAGAAAGCAGCTTGAACATGTAACCACTTCTCCTCCGTATACCTCTTCTCTATATCGGAGAGGATGGTACAATCTTCTTCTGTCCAGACGCCCGGGATGGGTTTGAGACCTTGGAATGTGGGGGGGGCTGTTTCTGTTTCTGGGTCTTCTGTTTCCTGGTCTGGCTGGGGGGTGGAGACTGGTTGTTGGATGGATTGAGATTTGGGATGGGTTTGGGAGGATGAGTCTTTGGTGGTGGAGGTGGATGGTTGGGGATGGGTGTGAGATGGTTGGTGATGGTGATGGTGAGGATGAGAGTGGGATTGGTGAGAGTGAGAGTGAGGATGAGAGTGAGAGTTGGAATGGTGAGAGTGAGAGTGGGAATGATGAGATGGTAAAAGGGAAGCCCGATATTCCCGTTCCGCCTCGTGGTATTCTGCTGCGAGTTGTGCTAATTCCATTGCTTGTTGTTTCTCTTTCTCTCGTAGACAGAAGGAACAGGTACAGATGTTTTCCTCGAGCTCGGGGTCTTCTTCCATGCTTGCGGGACTGGGAGGACTGGGTGGAGGTGGGGATTTAGGTGTTGGACGTGGGTTTGGGGGGGTGTAGTTGCGGGCTGATGTGGGTTTCTTGTGGTGTTGATGATTGTGGTGTTGATGATGATGATGATGATGGTCCATATCGTGAGAAATTGACGTTCCCTTTTTCTTATCTTTATCTTTATCTTTCTCCTTATCCTTATTCTTACCCTTCGACTTCGACTTCGTAGATTCTTTCGCCTTCTCTTTCTCCTGAACAAGTTCAACAACTTCCGGATCCTCGGATGGGGGATTATCCTCATCGTCTAGTCCACCGATTATCTCAAGGACCACTTCAACTTCTTGATCTTTCTCCTTTTCTGCTTCTTTCTCTACTTCTTGTTCCGGTTTCTCCTCCTCGGGTGTCTTTTCTGCAGTCTTGGCTTCCGGTGTCTCGGTCACAGTACTGCTTTTCTCATTGGAGGTACCATTACTATTATTCAATTCCTTGAACCGGGTTACCAAATCTTTCTTCGTGACTTTTCCGCCCAGCTCGGCTATGATCTCTTTCCATGATTTGTTATCTTTTTTCATGGATAGGATTTTGGCGTCTTGGTCGCTGGTGAACTTTGTTGATGTGGGTGCGGCAGGTGTGGATTTTGTGCTTGTTGGGGAGGTGGTTTTTGCTGGTGTTATGGTTGGTGAGCTGGGTTTGGATTTGGGCGTTGGTGGGGAGGGGACTGTTGGGACCTGGTAAGAAGGGGTTAGCGAGGATTCGAAGGGGGGATGGGTGTCAGTTTGTGAAGGTTCCTGAGCTGGGGTCGATGGATCTCATGTATGTAGATAGGTTGGTGATTGTGGTATTCAAGCTCCAAGAATCTCATCATCCAAGAAAGACAGCAAAGAGGAAAGAGAGAAAAGTGAAACAAAAGGGAATTTGTTTATATAATCTCACCTCCTCATCTTTCTTCGGTTCCTCCGCTGGTTTTTCAGGTTCTTCGGGCTTGGGGGGTTCGGTTGTATCTGGGGTTTTCTCCTCGGGTTTGGGCTCTTCAACTGCTTGAACTGGCTCCTCAACAGGCTGAGCAACTTCCTCGACTTTCTTCTCTTCTTCTGCTGGCTTGGGCTCTTCGGCCGGTTTAGCGACCTCCTCAACCTTTTCTTCACTCTTCTTTTCAACCTCAACTTCCACCTCAGGAGCAGGAGCCGCAGGAGCCGGAACAGCAGCAGGAGCTGGAGGAGGAGTAGCAACAGCAGGGACAGCAACAACCTCATCTTTCTTCTCTTCCTCTTTCTTGGGCTTGGACTTGGATGTGGCAACAAGTGAAGACTTCGAGCTAGAAGAACGTCGGGACTCAGTAATAATCACCTTCTTTCCCCGCACCGTCTTGCCATCGCTGGTGACGCTCAGCAGGGAGCCGCCGACGAGCCAGTTGGAGAAGTGGAACTCGACTTTGTCTTTTTTCTCTTTATCTTTGGGTTTGGGCATTGTGAGGACGAGGGGGAGGTTCTTTGTGGGCGACGTCGTGGTGGTTTGGTTTTGGGTTGGCTGTGTGGTTTGTGTTGAGTTAGGTTGAAGGTGATGTTTTGCTGTGGTGGTTGAATTGAGCGCTGTGTTTTGAGTACGCGATGGTGATGGCTATGGTGAATCGACTATTAGTAGTAGCGCGCGTTATGAAATGCGACGTGAGGTGTTTGCGAATTGAAGAACTTGAATTTGCTGCTGTTGCGCTTCTTTTGAGTGAAGGTTGAGAGTATGCGATGGCGTGGTTGATGAGATCGAAAGCAAATGAAAGGTGATACACTCGGTTGAAAACGAGCCGAGTTAAGAAGTTCGCCGAAGATAGACAATGGTTATGAGTCCTCAATGTCACTTTCCAAATCCTCAGATGACGTAAGTTTTACACGTTGGGATTGTAATGGGAACTCGATTTCTATTGTGGTTATGACCCACACCCTCACACCCCCACACCCACCATCCATCTAAGGATCTAAATAGCACACCTCAAATCATCCAATGGGCCTCGGCGTGGTGTCCCGCCAGTTCGGCCACCTGGTAAAGTGGAACGCTCCCTGACCATCGAATTGATGAAAAGGAAAAGCACGGCTGGAAGTTGGTGTCGACAAGGAAATATAGAGATGTAGGGCGGGCGGGCCCGAACTCTTTTGCTGCTCAGAGTTATTGTATTTTTTTTTTGTTGTGTATTCTTTTTGGGATCTTTTTAGAGACTTTTTTGAGGGTTGTTGATGTGGTTGGAATTGCGAAATTACGCGAGGTGGAGGCTTGGCGTCGCGTCGCTGGTTCATTCACTGGTAATTGACGGAGGCTGGGAGTGCAACGCACGCTTGTGATGCTTGAAAGACCTGCGCTTTCTCGATTCTGTGGGATGTTGCTCTGTAATTCTATCTAGTTTTCTGATACTCATGGATTCTCTCAGCATCGTGAGTCTTTCAAGTCACATCACCTGTTAACAACCACCTAGCCGGCGTAGCAAAACTCACGTCAAACCCATGTCGTATATATAGCTTGAAGTGTGAGAATCTACAATTATCATTGCTCTGTTCAACACATTCTATATGCAAAACTATACTAGATGCACTGCACTATCAAGTCAGTTACGCGTACAGTTCAGAATTATTGAATTCATAGCACTTTATCAATCTAACGGCTTTAGATAATTTAGTGCTGCGATTGTGAGTCAAATATTCAATCTGGACTGGATTGGGCTTGGAGTAGAGTACTTGCTCTCTTCTTGAGGATAAATTGACAAGATATATGGATCAGGATTGGCTATGTAGATAGGTGCTAGATGTTTGTACATGGGTGGGTAGATTGGAAGTCAACCCCGCAGCGGTATCGAACTCTTGTAAAATACTGAGATTCTCTAATATTGGACTCTCCTCCCAGTCACTTCACTTTATTTGCTCTCGTTGTGCCAGCCTTAGCTACCTACATCATCGCAACGTGCACCGTTGCGTATGGAAAGCAACAAATATGAGTAATAAATTCCAATCACCAGTTTCAAGCACGAGAAATCCACTTATAATAATGTTTCTAACGTATGGTGATATTCAATCCGTGTCTCATCCTAAGCGGGAATCAATTTACTTTTGTTAACTGAACGTGCCCATGGCTTCTACACGGATCCGAATTACCGTAAGGGTTGATCTCGAATACTATACTCGCTGGATTAATACAAGGGGCGGTAGTGTTGTATTAAATCGTTATTGTCGATTTTTTTCTTGTTGTCAAATCTGGTTATAGATTCGTTGTCATCGCAAGGTGCAGAAGAGAAATATCATAGTTACGAAGGAGGATGGAATTTGATGGAGGCTCGGATATAGGGGTTCTCGCAAAGTGGCTGGTAGGGGTGGTGGAAGGGGAGGCTACGAATCTCCTCTGCAGTGGGTGGATGATCAGTCTTTGTGTTGGTATTTTAATGTTAAGGCGTGAGGTTTAAGTAGTGTGTATCAAATGTGGACGTGAAGGAAAGTATAATACAAGATTGGAGAGGGAGGAGGAGGCTTTACTGCTCTTGAATTAGGTGGCCTTGTTACAAACTTTGAAACCTAGGTATGTTAACAATAGAATTGTCCTGGTCTACATTCCATGTTCGCTATTTAGCAAGTTGGGTTGTTATAATAATCCTTGGTATGCGTAGCTCTTTGTGGTGGCATCTATCTAAGGTATATGTATTACACACTAGATTTGGAAAGGTCGGAATCATTATACACTACTCTCAAGTGATTCCTGTGGAATTCTGAACGTTAATCTTACTACTTATTTTTAAAATTGTTACAGTACTTTGTTCGCATGACTTTTAGATTTGGCAGCCACCGCCAAAAGAAACTCGTGAGGACTTACATGGTAATCTTACAAAGACTTCGTACCCTAGTCTTTAGTTGTCCTCTTTTCTATAAAAATGGAATGTACGGTGGAGGAGAGGAGGTCACACAACAATGGTTCCAACCAGATTTTACTATGGGCTCGGTGACGGTGACGTCGACTCTGAAGATCGGCTTTTGGGGCTTACCATAAACAATCTGATTGAATATCCTAAAACAGATTAGAAAGCGGAATATATGCTTGCTTGGGGTATACTGTATCAACACCAGAAGATTCTTCCTACCTCTGCTGCTGTCGAATGTTTCCTTGCTGTCGAAAATGAGCCTCTATGTTGTGGGTATATAACAATTCGCCGCTTCCCCGCTGCGTAGCTTGTATTCATATTTCTTGAATGCGCGGCAATCTACGCGGGGTAGATAGAGATTTTGCCACCCCATTCTTGTTTCCTTTAGATACAGCTCCTCTAGGTCGTTCACTTCAGGGTCATCAAAATAACTTGCGCAAACAGGAATAGACTCCGTTTGGGACGCAGGAATGCACCATGTGGTTGACGTCCTTCGACTGCGTAGATGCTTTTCGTACTTCAAGTTTGTGCGCTCAAATCGAACCAGCAAAAGAAAACAAGTAAAACGGGGTTGTACAAGATATCTATCTGTACAGTGATTCAAAGTGGATCCACCCCACCACAAACGTCTATAGGATAAGATAACCCTCCCAATGTCAATCCACCAATTATACACCTGTTGGGGGCACTAGGCAACTGCAATGGTCTAGTGGTCGCATACCTCAATATTGAACTCGTGTTTTCAATTAGAGAGCATTCAACACCAAGAATGTTCCATGGAGTAGGATATAAGCTAGCAGCTGGCTCTAAGAACATGCTTCTAACAATACCTTGCGCTACACAAGGAAGTTTATGTTGCTTCCTACCAGTCCTCCCTACAATTTGACAATAACGACTTCAGCTAATGTCTATACCTGTGATCCTTCCTAAGTATATAAACCTCTTTTGCTGTTAAAAAGATCTCACCTTATGTATCGACCTTCGGCGTGCTTTGACATGCAAGGCGCTGAAACCTCTGTAGATAGAAGGCCTCCTTTCTTCATAAAAATATCGTTCTCCGCCACATTTTCGTCGCTAACCGCCGGTTCTACAGGACTATTACTGCTGAGGTAACTCGTACTATCGTTGAGATGATCGGGTAGGACGGAACTCAGCTTTCTTCTGCTGTCGAATTATTCTTTACTGCCGAAAGTAAGATAACGTTCGGCACTAAAGAACTATCAACGAGTATCCCGAACACAGAATGAAAGTTCCGTCAGGAAGGAGATTTGGCACGAGATATAATTCAAGGTATACCCTTGACAGTATTCTCGCAGTTCCACCGCCGGTAAGCTGGCATGGAGGGATGCTGAGTCTTCTAAAGCTTCCTTTCTATATTTCACCAACTGGTTATAAACAAAGCCTAGATATAAGGATCCCTTCTAAGTCAGCGTGATATCTAAAGCATTCTTCAAAGCATATATAAAAGACCCAACCAAATCAGTCACCCTTGTTTTGTTTCACATAAAGATGAGCCCTATTTTTAGCTACAAGTGAATTGGGACTATGTACAAATAGACACACTCAAACAAACACCAAAAAAATGCTACGCAAAAAATATATTCTGCGTAAGATAAATCTTACCCGAGGTGGGAATCAAACCCACATAATAGAACATATTTTTCCTGCTTGCCCCGCGGAGTCCTTGCGCAAGGATCCGAAGATCGACCTACGCAAGGGGCTGCACTCGTATTAGGCCGTGACCCATACGCATGTCCGTTAATAGGCGTTAGTAAAGGTTGCTGGTTTTTCAAACTTGTTGATCAAGTTCGACGCCGTTACGGCTGGGCCAGCGCGACTTCTCGCACCTTGTATTTTATTGGTTGATGGCGGTCGTCTTATTTGAAGACTTAAAGGAAATTGAAGGGGGCGTGGGTTATATTCGGGGCGTGGGTTATATTCGGTAGATTTAGTAAATAGTGAATAGCGGAATCTTTGCTCATCACTCTGCCACAACGAAGGCTTTAAAGGTATATAAGTTAAAGCAGAAAACTTTGAGTATTACTACTACAGCATACTTTCCATAGCATTCTCCTTGGAGAACATCCAGGAAGCACTACCACTGACAGTAATACAGACCAGTTGTGCTGCATACAGCTATGACAAATCTGATTCTGAGATGGCTTTGGTGTTTACATTCACCCGGAGAAATGAGTGTTAAAAGGATGACAAAAGCTTTAAGCAAGAAAAGTCAGCTTTATGGAAAATTGGGAGCTAGAATACAAAGATGGTGAGTCTAGTAAATTATAGGTGACCTCCAAGTCTGGCCTTAGGTAGAGTACTAGACTGTATGGAGATAAAATTGGGGATAGGTTCAGCTTTTAGAGTCATTGATATCTACTGATCACCCCCCTTTTCAACTGGAAACACTTGCTAACACGGCAGTTCACCCCCTCATCTTTGCAAGTTTCCTTTCGAAAACAGTTTATTAGAATATTTTGAATATTTCTGAAATTACCATATGCTTCCTACACAAAATACTGTAGTGGCTCAGCTGTCCCGGCCAATCATAGTACTATACTGTATCTCAGAGGATTTATCCAACCCCAAACATCCACCAAAATCCCTCTAAGAAGCAAAATACATAAGAACCGCCAAAAACGGCGCCGCAACCCAAATCCCAAGCTCCAACTTCGGCCACGGAAGCACAATCTCAAAACTCCTCTTCAAAATCGCCTGTCTAATCCAACCATCAACACCCAATCCATCATCCTTCTTCTGCTCTCTGTCCTCCAAATCCGTACATCCCAACGCAGCTAATTGGGCAGAAGAAAGAAGATATCGCTCTTCATACATCTTGAACATGCGTTTTTGAAGAGGCTTCAAGAGCACGAATTGGAGCGTGATTTGCGTGAGGATGGTAACGCCAAAGGCACTCAAACAGATGGTGTCGGCGATGGATTGGAGGTGGTGCGCTTCGTCGTCGTGGTGTTCGCGGGAGAGGCGGGTTACTTCAATCCACTGTCTATATGTTAGTTTGTGAAAAGTCAAGGTATTTCGGGAAGGTGAAAGAGATACATACCAAACCCCCACAAACAAGAAAAAGACTCGAAGCAATCAAACATCCCAACATGGGAATCATACCCATCAACCACTTAAACCTCGTCGCAACAGGAACAACACGTTTCAACTCCAAAACCGCCTCTTCAAAACGAGCTTTACATTCCTCTTTACTCATATTCTTAGTCTCTTCATCTAATCCCCATCGATTCTCCCTGTTCCTCTCAACGCGAGGCGCGGTATTGGCACTGATTTCTGGTGTAAGTTCCTTAACGGAATCTTTGACATAACTCTTTTTCTCGCCGAGATTACTTTTTTTCTCCTCTTCGTCGACGAGGGTTACAGTGTCGAAATTTTCGTATCGTGCTGCGCCGCTGGTGACATCTTGACTTCTTCTTTTCTCCCAAGGGTAGGAGGGACTCCAGTTTGTAGACATGTTTTACTTCAAGGACAATGAGAAGATAGGATGTGAGATGAGGATTCAGGTATGGATACCCATTCCTCAGCAGAGGAGGGAATCATTCATTATATAATGAAAAGAGACTTATTCCCAACGAGGACTTTCCCAAAAGTGCTTAGGACTACTAGGTGGGAAGTGAGGAGTACACTTTGATACATTCAAGCCTAAATTTCCAGCTGAGAGCCATCCTTGACGCGGGCGAGAACCATTTCTTCACACCAGTACGTTTATTTGACCGAGATGGCTCTACAGCACTGTGGATTAGGTAAACGAAGTTTGATTCGACATCTATGCGTCAAAGCGCCGAAAGAAATCCTCGAATAGCTTTCTTATATTAGCTAGGATAGATTAGCTAGGATAGCTGTTCGGATACATATCGCTGTTCGCTCGTCGTGTCTGTCATTCGAATTCTCAGCTCTTTTAAGGGTCAAATATTCCCCGTCTGCTATCTAATGTGTATCGAGGAGAACGGATGAGGGTATTAGTAGGAATGCGCTTCACAGGCCCGACTGATTACCTACCTCTAGGTAGCAAGACGTTGCCTGCACCACGTGGGATCTCGCCTGGCGTCCACGGGTATTGTGACGTCCTTGACCCGTGCCCCCCGTGCTAGAAAGATACACTTGTACCTACCTTGCCAAGCAGGTCGAGTCAGCTAGAATCCAGACCGCACCACCAGCGCACTATTGCCCTTCAGCTGTCATGGCCGTTGCACTGGGCTAGACCGTTGTACTGATGGTCACACGTGGGATGGGGAGCTACGGTCTCCAACTCGCTTTCTTTAAAGAGCTCCAACACTATGTGAACTTATATCGAACCTCTTGCTTACAATCGATGGTATGTCTTTTCGCTTCGGAATTATTGTATATCAACAGGTTTCATGATTTCTTCTCTTTTCTCGAAACCTTCTTCTTTAGTATTGCACTCAACACAGCTCCTGGAGGCCATGGCAGCTGAGGGGGTTGAAAAGTCTTGTTTAAGAACTAACAGATTAGGTAATTCAGCTCTCACAAGCTCAAATGAAAGGACACTTAGATCAACCAACCCAATTTACCCCAACGTGGAAGCTGAGAACTCCTTCTCCACTTAGAAAAGAGATGGGTGACTGGACAATCAATGATTTCCGAGTATATGAGTTTGGAATTGACTTTTTGATGTAGAGCTATCTAAAACCTCCTAAGAGGTACTCCAAATATGCATTAAGCAAGAAAATGAAGTGGGGTATCAACAGTACAAACAAAATCTCCGGATTTCACTCCAAGCTCTGTTCGCGTCCTAGATAGGTACATTGCCTCTCATGATACTCCAGATACACCGCAACTTTTTTGTGTTTTGCCAAATCTAGTAGAAGAACCCGATGATCTTTCCGGCGACGTGCTTGCGTCTGGCCTCCTCGTGGTCCATGATACCAGCAGAGGTGGTGAGGACAATGTAACCGAATTGACGGGATGGGAGTAGCTTGACAACCCACTTCTCGAGCTCACCGAGACGGACGTTGTATCTTGGGGAGATGACACCGGTCTTGTTGAGACTATGATAATTGTCAGTTGCAACTCGATGAAAGATGGGAAGATAATTCTTACCGGCCGTTCAATTGGATGACAATCTTTCCGGATCGGTGGTCGTCAACCTCCTCAAATTCACCAATGTAGCCTACAAATTTAATTGTCAGTATGTTGCGAAAGATTAAATGATCATCATCAGGAATAAAAATCAGAGAACGTGTAAGATCCTCGCATTTGGATATATCGGCAACTTAAAGGACTATGGTCGTAGGGAAAATGAGACCGTCATCTAGTTATCATGCCGAATTGGGGTGGGGAAAAATGAAATGGCGGTGTCGACATACCGTGCTTTTGCATGACACTGAGGAACTTGACGATGACCTTTGAAGATGGGTGGATAAGGACTTGTCGCTTTCCAGACTTCTCGGCGTTGTTGATGGCGTTAAGCGCATCGTTGAGGACGGAGGTCTTGACCATGTTTGCGGTAGGAGATTCTCAAATCGAAAATTGGAAGTGAGGTATCTGCGCAAAGTCGGACGTTAGCCTTCATGGGCTTTGGAGCATGGAGAGTGCCCTCATGTCGGACAGGAGGGTTCTTCAGCTCTGTCGAATAGAGACGAGTAGTATCGCACAGCTCTCGATTGCGTTGACGTGGTCGCGCGATGCGATTGAAGCTTCGATCAGGGGATGCGGTTGCAGCTGCCGCCAATGTTCCTTTCAATCCCTCGGCGCCATCGTCGCAAATTGAGAAGATGCCGATTTACCCCCTCTGCCTTTCATGAAGGGCTCTCTCTCGTAGGAATCGAATCCATTGTTGAGACATACATACCTCGTTGAATTTCGTGATGGTCGTTGGGTTCGTGGATGGTGGATGGGAATGTGTGAAGTTTTTCACGACGCAAAATCAAAAAATATTTGCTGGATTCTGGGTTGTGCCGCACGGACCCAGATGCGAGCCCTGCCTCGCCTAGCGCGGGTTTAAGCGACCACAATCTTTGAGCAAGACACACTGAAATCGCAGAATCTCCAGAAAATACTCCCGTACAATCCACGCGAATTTCCACCAATACCTCTTACAACAAAAAATTGTTCTTCGAGGACCGGAAGTCATCAAATACAGTCAAGATGGTAAGGCGTCCTCTCTGCCAGCTCCCAAACTCGAATTGTCGAAATTGTCGAATCCGAATTCAATGCTAATCAATGTGGGGGGAATCAACAGTCTGACGCAGAAGACAACGCCTCCAATGCCCCCGATGTCGCCGAAGCCGAAGAGGTTGAGGTTTCCGGAGATGCAGCATCCAAGGGACAAATGTCAGTTCTCGACGCTCTGAAGGGTGTTCTCAAGCTCGCTCTTATGCACGATGGTCTCGCCCGAGGTCTGCGCGAAGCTTCCAAGGCTCTGGATAGACGTCAAGCACACATGTGCGTTTTGAACGAGGCTTGCGAGGAGGAGGCATACAAGAAGTTGGTCGTTGCTCTATGCTCAGAGCACAAGATCCCTTTGATCAAGGTTCCTGACGGAAAGCAATTGGGCGAGTGGGCTGGTTTGTGTAGGTACCACCGATTTCCCAAGTCTGCGCAATTACTGATTTCATCTAGGCGTCCTGGACCGTGAAGGAAATGCGCGCAAGGTTGTCAACTGCTCCTGCGTTGTCGTCAAGGACTGGGGTGAGGAGTCTCAAGAGCGATCCATCCTCCTCAACTACTTCCAAACCGAACAATAAATGTCAAAATAAAAATTGGACGGATGGATCTATGGAGTTTTCCTTGCGACGGATAGACATTGGCCTTTGCTGAGCTTCTCTCTTTCTGATGTATTCTACACGATACATAGCATGAACTGGGAGATGAAATTGGCATATGGGGTATCATACAAAGCAATTTTTAAGATGCTTCAAGGCCATATCGATTTGTGACGTAGCGCCAAAACTCCAAAAATATTTCATTACGACCGTTAAACCTCATCATTTTCTCCCTTCCACCATTAAAATGTGATATCCAAAGCTTGTCTTGGCCTCTGCGTATTTCGGACTTGCTGTAGTCGAAGCTTCCAGCGCAAACGCAGCTTCTTCAAATGGCAATTCTAATTCCCCTCTTTTCTTCCATCCTAAAGCTCCACCTACAAGTATTTTTATTAGTAGTCAATTTTAAAGGACGCAAGAACGCAAGAATATCACGAACCAACTCGTGCCTTATCCTCCGAAAACTCCCTAGCAACGTCATCAAATTTAGCACCACCCTTCAACTTCTCTAGAGCTTCCTCTTTCTTTCCATGTTTCTCGCACTACCAAAAATTAGTAACTCCCACTTTCCCCTCCAAAAGATCAAACTTAAGGTTGTACTGAATACATCCTGCAAACCCCTAATTAAAAGGAAACCGGACATACCAAAATATGCCTAACATTAATCTGCTGCGCACCCTTCACCTTGGTACCTTTCTCCTCGGCTGCTTCCGCCTTCCCCTTCCCTTTCCCCTTGTCTTTTGAAGCTGCACCCTTGTCGCCGCCTTTGTTTTTTGGTGCCATGATGTGGATGAGAAGCAGAGAGAGGAAAGTAAGGCTTTGATTTGCTAGTTGTTGGTCTGCTGAGATTGCGTTTGTAGGTAGCTGTGCTTTGCGATGAGATGAATGGAGGGGTCGAGGTAAGCCCCACCAAAACTGGAAAATCGGAGGGCGGGCGGGATTTGCGGGTGCTTGGTCCAAGCTGTGCTGGGCTCGCTTGTGGTGAACGACGACTTAACGACATGTTGTGGGATGAGCGACGAGGAATCGATGAGTGGGTGTGTATCATGGGAGTTTATCCCTTGAAGTGTTTCCTATTGAATTTTTTTGTCTTATGGATTATTTTTCATTCTTGGAGGTGTTTGGTGCGTCTGGAAGTTACAGTTCTCATATTGGCTTCCAGCTCAGAATGAGGCATTGCACCACCGAAGGCCAGGAATATCTAGGTCATTTCCTTGGTAACTCATCGTCTCAAATGTTGTTACGATGCCTCCAGAAATTTCTATGGAAGGTGGACACAAAGTCTCCTCATCAGTCTTTTCTGCAAGTTTCTTTTGAAAAAGCTCAGGTGCACGGTCACGCACTTATGGATGGGAAGCAGCCTCCAGCATTTCCAACTTGATGTTGAGTAATCCCTAAAGCATCCATCCGGATTAGAAAAGATCTTTGAATAATACTGCCTGCAAGTATGTCTTTTGAGTAGGCACATTTCATGAGGACATTATGAGACTTTACCCGGGCATTATCTCAAAATCCTCAAGCAAATGCATTTCTTATGCTATCTTTTCAGAATCTTCGAGTCTCACTCACTCTCACTGACCAACCAATGAGATGCATCTTCGGAAGTTATAGTGCTTCTATTATCATGACTTATCCCAGGTAACTTGTCGAGATTCAGTCCATTATAGCAACGATCTTTCAAAGCAAACCGACCGAGAAGCGCTGCAGTATAATTTTCAGCAGAAAAATGAATTCTCACACCTCTCAGGGTTACGTTATTATTTCAAATCACTATATGATGGTAAGAGTGCCGATGAGAAGAAAGCTGTTAGTTCTCTTCGATCCCTCCAAATTTTTCGATGAGGTGATTGTGAGGTCATTGATAAGGGATTTGGGACAGCTGATGGGAATTTAGTCTACACACCATATATTGCCTCAAAGAAGAACAGAAAGATTCGTATCCTTGATATCCTAGAAATTATATTTCATAAGTCCCTGGCAGTTAATAAGCTGCTTTAGAGTCGCTCCAGAATTCCGTGGTGTTGAAACCGAGAAGTGTTGATGGAATTCCGCGCATAATTTCATTCTTGTGAGCTGACATTAAGCTCAGAAACCATCACTAGAACCAACCTGATCCTAACCTACGAAATACCGAAGCTAGAACCACTTAGCGAGTCCCATCAGGGGAAAAGCGATAATGATGACCCCAACGATCTTCAGCCGCATTCCTGTTCTCCACAGCTGGACTATGTCTATCCCAATTAAATAGCAAGTCTCTGATCCCCAGTTATTTAAACATGACCACCCCTTCATCTCCAGTTCCCCAATCTGTAATTTTCATATTCCACATTATACCCATACCAATATCAAAAACCCCAAAAGAAATGTCCTCATACAGCGCAAACATCCACTCCATCCCCTCCACCTCCACCCCTCCTTTCCGAATCGTAGCCTCATTATCAGGAGCCAATAACAATCACAATAACCAGTCCACAACAACAACTACATCAAGAACCTCATCAAGACTATCAAACCTCTCAAACCCAGACGAAGACTCCCCCCTAACGATGCACCCCCCAACCCCAACAACACCAACCCTCAACCCATTAGCAACGCATTCCTCAACCTATACATATACACCCCCGGAACCACTACCAAATTGGAATTATCCACCTTCTGCTTTACCTGCTCAACTCCAGAGTCGAAACTCGAGTTTTAGAGATGGAGAGGGAGATGAAGAAGTAGAAGACGAGGGAGAAACAAGTTTCCTCTCCGAAGACCTCGCCATATCCCCCCATCCCCTCGATAGTCCAAGTCCGGAGTTCGAACACCCGCCATCCAACCGAGCATCCTCCATCCTTCTTTCCACAATCCCAGAAGAACAACATGGACTACTAAACGGCCTAGATTCTCTAGCGAGTCCAGGACATAGAGATCGATATGAATACATTCAATACCGGAACCTCCCAACATCCGATGAAGTCTCCGGTCAAACCCCAACCCCAACTTCAACTTCATATATAAATATAAACGGAAATTCAAGAACACGCCCACAATCACTCAGCCAAAGCCAAACACAAACACAAAGCCAAAGAAACTCCACATCAACATTCCCCTCCACAGCCCGAACCTCCTTATTCCACACAAACGCAAGAAATAGCTGGACAACAAGTAGAACATGGAACGACGACACCCACTCCTCCCCAGCATCAAGCACCACTTCCTCACCAAAGGAAGGGAGTCCAGCCCCTCTTTCGCGAAAAAGATTTTCTGGCTCGCAATCGAATTCTAATTCTACCACCCAACCACAAACACTCACTACCAACAATATTAACCGTCATAGTGCAAGTTCATCCACACACAGACGTTCCAAACCCCCTCAAATAAACCAGGAATCCCTCGCTTCTTTGACATCTCCTCATCCATCAACCACCAAAAACAACTCACACACCAAAAACAACCCACACTCAAAACCAACACCCACACCCGGACTCCCACCCACAGACGAATCCTCCCGCGCCGCCGCGATAGCAGAAGCCAACGCCTGGGGAAAACGCTACGATACCGCGCAACCGTCTGGAAAGGCGATGAGTGTCAAGGATGAAGAGTACTTGCGTTTAGTTGCTGAATTCCGAAGGGGGGTTAGGGATTTGGAGAGGAGGGATTTATCTAATGGTAGTGGGAATGGTGGGGAGGGGAAGGGACAGGTACAGGGAAAGGGAAAGGAGAAGAGGGATGTTAATGGGAATGGTAGGGAGAAGAAAAATAAGGGGAAGGGAGGTATGAAGAGGATTTTGAGGATTTTTGGGGGGAAGAAGAGTGCGAGGGTTTAGATGTATGGATCTTACCAAGTCACACTATCTTCTATACCCATTATCAATCAACCAATTCATAGAAGCGCATCACCGCATCAATCCCTCACATTTAAGTCTCCACATATTAACAGACAGAATGTATTGAATATCTATGGATTCAATCTCAATCTAAAACCCCCCCTCTCCCAACAGGAAGAAGAAAAGGCAATAGAACAAAGCCAAACCAATCGACAAACAGTATCAATTCTTAAATCCAGTTTTATCTCTCATGAACACTCATCGTTGCCCATCATGGACTATTTGTACAAATGCCCAAATAGACACATAAAAACCCACCCAAGTATTTTCTCCATCATTGCAAATCAATTAACGCCAATGCCGAATATGAAAAAAACAACATGAATGTGCCGAGCACAAATCAAACTATGTATGCCATTTCTATGCAGAAATTCTTTCTCTCGTTGCCCATGAAAAAAACATAATCGTTGACTGTGGAACACAAAAATCATCACTTTAAGAAGCGTTGGTAAATTCAGGTTTGTAGGTCTTGACGCCACCTTGCTTCATCAACTCGCGTAGAGCGATGGTCGCATATTGGCTTGAACCAAGTGAGAATTTGACGATAACGGCAATCTTTGATGGAGAGGCATCAGAAATTGCTTGATCATCGGTAGTCTCAATCTTGGCCGTCGCGGAATCGCCCTCAGAAATCTCTTCGTGGTTACGCTTGAGGGGACCCGACTCTTCGACTTCCGTCTCTCTCTGCACTCCCGACATATCAGCATCTTCCTTAACACCGTTGGAAATTCCGACAGCTGCATCTTGCAAAGTTGCACCACCTTCATCTGGATCGACAGAGGAGATGATAGAAGCAATGGAAGCCTTTGCCTTGAGACCATTTTGAACAGGCTCATTCGTCTCAGCCGTCTCGGGTTCGATTTTCTCTACAAGAGTGGTCAAAACATCCTTTGCTTCTTCGACATTAATTGGAGGATCTGAGGCACTGATAGCTGGGGTAGGAGCATTAGTGGCAGGAGTTGGGGGTGGTGGAGGTGGACGCGCGGGTGAAGCTACACCATTTACTTCTGCGACAGGCTGACTTGCTGGGGTACTAGGAATAGTAGTGACCATTCCAGTAGCCTTCGTTCTCTTGAGGGAGCCATCGGTGCTTGTACTTGTTTCGATGAAAGTCTCCTTCATGGTGGGCAATGTATAACCACCAGCAGCCAGAGTGGCTTGATGCGCAGCCTCGGAAGCAACAGCGGCAGCTTTGTCTTGCTCCTTAATGATCGCTGATGCGTTAAGCCAAGCATTATGAGCGGGAGTGCCAAAATAGTTGTTCTTCACTGGTGGGGTAACGGCACGGGAAGAATTCTTTTGGTTGTTGGGGTGTTGTCCACGTCCATTTCTGGCATTGCCCTGCGCAGCTCCTCTCACACCATTTTTACCATTGTTGCGTTGTTGACCATCGGTTGTTGGTTGTTCTTGTTGGCGGGCGGGCTTATTCTTGTCAAGCAAATCTCCATCAGTTTTGACGAATTGCTCAAGTTCCTCCTGGTAAGACTTGACCTCAAATGTCATATCCTTTCCAACACGAGCCAAGAACTTACGATAGCTGCCGCTAAGACTAAAGTCTTTATTCGGACGTCGCATATCACCAGGATCCAACTTTCCTCCTTCCTCACTTCCCATGTACTCCTTGTAAAAATCTCCAATGTCGTTGAGAGGATAGGCGATATCGAAACCTGGAGTCGGGAGGACGACATCGTATACGGTAAACTTTCCACTCGCCGCCTCTTCTGCGGAAAGAGGTTTTGCACGTTGAAAGATGTCGTTTTGAGTGTATGCGGTATCGCCATTCGCAGGGTGTACAACAACCTCACCATTCTCATCAACCTCATCTCGGTTGGCACTTGCAATAGCAGCAGGAGTGCTTTCCAAAACAAGGTCTCCTTCAACAACCTTCATGCCATATCGGGACCAACGTTCGCTAGCAACCAAGTTCCAGACCTTTGATTGATAAGCATGAACATACATTGTACGAAGGTTTCTTGGGATCTGAAGCACTGCATTCACATAATCATGTTCTGATGGCTTGTGGTTGTTCGCCAAGGCTCTGATCAAGGTACTCTCCGCATTAAATCTCCGAGGCATCAGGTTCAATGCATCTGCACTCTTTCGATCATTTAGCCATTTAAGAATAGCTTGGGTTCTGGCAAGGTCGTCTTCGTTGATACCGGCCGTTGATGCTCCTCTCAATACACAATCCTCGGACTCTTTGGTACTTTGCAAGATTCCAAAAACTGCTTGTGGGAAGTTGTTTTGTAGAATCAACTTGCCAATCTCATCTGTGCCTATGGCGTGTGTACCAAAACGTTGGAGGCCAAAATAGTTGATAAAGCCATCGGCCTGGAGATGCGCAACTGAATCACCAACGATTTCTGTTGCCAGTAAGAGTCTCGCTGAGTTATCAAGGCCATCTTCACCAGTAAAGTGACAGTCTCGAAGTGTGATCGTAAATTGGTTGCCATAAAGTTCACCCAATTCAAGACCGAACGTCTCATGTTTGAAGTTGCCAATGCGAGCGCGTCGAAGGAAGCGATTGCAATTTGCCAAGGTCTGGGATGTTTGTCGGAACACACTAACTCTCTGAGCGGTTACTGCACGTCGATCCTTGGTACCAGAGAAGGCAAAGTCCTTTGCATTGACCTTGATGACTTTGGACAGGAAAATGAGGCTCTCCATTGTGTCCTTGTTCTCTTTATACAATGTAAAGTGCAAGTATTCTCCACCAAGTTCGTTCCATCCGGCTTTGCCCTGTGGTACTTGGTTCCGGCCATGACCTTGACCTTGAGCTCGGGTGTTGCGGCCATTGGGCTTAGGCTCGGATTTTACTCGTCGGGCGGATGGAGGACCAGCAAAGACAGTGATAACATCTCCGTGGGTAATTGTGTGGATTTTTCCCTGGAATACGTGCCGAATGACTCCGTGGATATTACCACGCTTAACGCGATCGGTAATGGGTTCAAGGTTAACTTTGTCAAAAAAGGCGGTTTTGGCGCTAGGATTCTTGAGAATTGCCGCATACAAATCATACACCTTTTGAGTAATCTCAGGTCCAAGACAGGTGATCAAACTCTCGCGATTTCGGGGGGTGTGTGCCAAATCCTCATCTTGAATTGCCGCAGGGGGTGCCGCAGGTTTCTCTTTTGGCTCCTCTGCAACGCCATTGGCTGGTTGTAGAGGTGCACCTTCAGTAGGTTCTGCCTTAGCGGTGGTGGCATCAGCAGAAGTGGCATCAGCAGAAGTGGCATCAGCAGTAGTAGCAGCTTGCTCTGGTGCCTTATCCTTTGGTTGTGCTTGATATTGGGATTTGACCTATCAAGCAATTAGAAGCCATTCTTGTGATTGCTGAAAGGTGCGGAAAGCCAAGACAGGGGGGCAAATAACTCACCTCTTCAGCTTTCGCAATGGTCAAAGGCTTGGTATTAGTAAGATGAACAACAGTTCCGTCAGGTGTAATTTCGTTGACAATAAAGTCAGTGTATCTGGATAGTAGTCTGTATTAGCTTTGTTCTTGCTGCGATAAAAGTGAAGGTGATTGCGACAAGACAACCGCTTGTTTGTCAAGACGAAACATTTGATCTTGACATTGCTGAAGAGTAATAATGAAATGACAGTAGAACAGAAATAGAAAAGCGACTCTGAAATGTAAAGAAATAGAAACGTGAAGTCATAAAAGGCAAGTCAATCCAACCACCAAAAGTGAATAGACAGCCGTCGCCTAAATCAGAGACAAGAAAAGAAAGAAGAGATCAAACACAAAAGTGAATAGACAGTCTGTCTCCTAAGTCGGAGACAAGAAAAGAAAAATCAGATCACATACCTTTGCTTCAAAGTCCCGCAAAATCCAGGATTAGAAGTGTTCAAAAAATGGATGATACCAATCACCGCCTCACGACTATTGGGCTCAGCGCGATTGACATCAATCTTCGTGGTCGTCGTCGCCATCTCCTGATCCTTCAATTGAGAATCGGTAGAGGTAGTGTTTTGGTCAGAGGTCGCCATGGTGGTAGTGGTATCTGACATGTCGGAGGAAGGTTGTTTAGGAAAAGGTGTAGTGGAGGAGGAGAGAAGACGTTGACGTTTTATAGGTGGTTCGCTTTCACTTGCACCTGCACCGACTGCGACTGCGTGGTGGCGGTGCGCAGAGGTGGCAGGAACGCTATCTGGTTGAGAGGCTGTCATTTCCGTCATTTTACTTGTAAGGCGGGGCATTCGCGACTGCCACACCGAAAATTTGCGCAAAGGTGAGGTCCAGGCTCTGGTTGCTGTTTGTCATGTGAGTCAAGCGTAATTGCTTTCCACATTCACTTACGACAGCGACAGCGTTTTAATTAAAAAGCCTCAGAATGTCAATGTGAATGGTTGTGGTTGTTAGCAGAATCTTTTGCCGGATTGCGCCTCTCGCCAATTCAAACCTTGTTCAGATATTCGGAAAGGAGTTAATCCGACCCGACCTGAAGCTAGGAGGTTTAGGGCCTAGTATGATCTGATCAACCAATAAACAGTCTCAATTGAACCCATTTGATACGCCACGTGCATTTAATTCATCTCGTGAAGAACTTCAAAACAACGTCAATCGCCAGGCCGATCTGCCATTCTCAACCTTATTCACTCCTTGCAATCACCACAACTCATATCCTGTCAAATTATCTTGTCATTGGTCTCCATAATATTCAGATTACTTCTCAAAGATCAAATAACCTCAGTACAAACCAGATATCGCACCGCCTTAAACAACGACTCAACTGGATCGCGAACCCAGATCTCAAGCATCAATCATATCAGCGACCACCAAGCCACAAAACAAAAGAACCCTTCTAGGTCATCCTCCATTGTTTCCAGTCGTGTTATATAGAGTCAGACTCAGGAGGCTCAATAGGCAGCGCTACTTCAACAGGGAGCTGCTTCAAAGGCGAGCTGAATGGAGTGTGCGCTGTAACCTTGTCCAATGTGTTTCCATCATTGGTGGAGCGCATCTTTTCATACACTTTCCACAGGTCCATCTGTGAGGGCTTCGGAATCGGAGTTACTTCACAGGCTGGGGTTTGCTCAGGTAGTCGTAAGAGCGTTACCTCTACTCGATATCTGTAGAGACTTGGCGTCTGCTTGCGCGATTCAAATTTGTACCTATATACCGTCAGTATTTGATAAGCAAGTGCTATCGAGTGTGCTAGAAATGGTTCTTACAAGCCGTCATATCGAAAACCTCCCCAGGGACCAAAACGGGAACCTTGGAGTTGGTAGCCACGAACAACACGGATTGGAAGCCCATGATTGTTGAACAATCGAGAGATGGCGTCCAAGTGGTCGGTTTCTTGAGCGTACGTTACTCTACCGAACGAATCCTCTGTAACGATCCCCTTGTTCATGACCAACACGCACATACCACCGTCGCTTGATACGTTTACCTCCTCATTTGGATTGATGAGCATTCCGTCCCGAGCAGCGCAAGACAAGTTTAGCCACCAACTAAATCCGAGTCAGCATTGCACAAAAGATTGGATTGGGTTCTCATACTCTCCAGGTGTAAATCCTTGATCACCATACCCAGCGGCCTTCTTCCATGCATCTGTCGAGTAGGTGATGTGGCATGGATGTTCCAAATCTGAATGCCATGTTCCATCGTTTGTCTTTGGGATGAGTTTGATGCAGTGTAATGCTCCACCTGCTTTATACATTTGCTCGGCGCGGTAGTGCTCAGCTCTATGCTCGATCTTCTTGCATGCCTCTACTTCTTGGAACGAGATTTGCAGCTTGATGGCCCGGGCAAGGGTGTCCTTGTACCACTTTTGGCAAAGTTCTACCTTGCTGTCAAAGACAACAGCGATCTGACCATTGCGAAAACTACCCAAGAAATCCTCACAGTAACACTTGAGGATATCTTCCAGAAGCTTGTCCCTATGGGTGACGACAACTTCTTCATAGTTGGAAGCATCAATAACAATGATGAATGAGTGTAATTCGTCGTCAATCATTGTTCGAACCTTCTCGTTAATGTCTCCCTCTTGCAAGGCAGCGCGAATGACGTCGACACGCTTCTTGATCTCCACGATCTTTGATGGCGTGCCTTTTCTATAGTTAGTATCACAATTGTCAAGTGGAATCTCCTTCGATGATGACTTACTTCCGCGGGACGAGTCCATGGCTCCATCCATGCCTTTGGTCTTAACGACGTGACCTTCGGGGGCCGCGCTGCTATCCATAGAACCGCCGCGCTCGTCATCTCCATCGCGAGCACCAAGCAACGGGACCTCATCGCTGCGAACGGAGTGGGTGCTTCCTGGTGGGGTGCTTCCTTCTCCAGGAAGCATTGCCCAAGCTGGGATACGTCCAGGAGGTTCCGTGCTAGCATAGCTAGCAGCTCGTCTGCGACCCAACAGGTTCAGGATCTTCTGCATCTCGGCGATTGGTGGGGCTGGGTCTTCTTTGATGTGTTCTGATGATGATTGTTGCGAATTGGGGTGGAAGTGTAAGAGGTTGACCTGTGATGATGATGTTTTGGTAGCTCCGAGATCGTGGTGGCTCCTTGAGGCAAATCGAGGGGGCTGCAAGCGAGGGGACAACATCCTGCAGGTGACTGGTGGGGTCCAGTTGGTACGGAGACAGAGACAGACAAAGGACCAGTAGGTTCGAGTTGCCGTAGTCCCCACGGGTACATCCAAAAGTACTGGTATCCTGTGATGGGGAAATGTGATGTTTGTTGGAAGAAGATTTCGGGATGAATCTGGGAAGAACCGGAATTTATCTTGCTTCCAACTAGTTTCTCAAGTTTCTTTTCATCTTTGGCAGGTGCGATTGTGGTGTGAATCGGTGACTGCCTCTGCATCAGGACGCCTTCAGTCTTGCTACCAATCTGGAAGGTATCTTTCATATTGCTTGTTAGATGAAAAGTTGATTGGAAAATGAAATGCATTATTCCAGTCTCTTACTCGCATCTTGCAATGTTCTTTCCAATGCCTGGGTGGTGTCTGGGGTTTCCTTTTCGCAGATTCGTGATTCTTGTTTGAAATGTCAGTTCTATGTACCTGCTCATTACCTGCTCTGCAAACTCCGCAAAAACACCTTTTCAAGAGTAATCATGCAAAATTTCTACCCACTTAATTACCTCAAAAAAGTGGAATAATGAAGATACACCCAAAGCGAGTATCCTACATCGTTCTTGCAGTCATCTTCATTATATGAGTCTTTTCGGTATAAGAGTATTTGTGGGTAGGAATAACGCTATTTAGAGCTATGATTGGGCATTTTGGTGTTTATTTCAATAGCGGAAAGAGTATATGTTTATGAGATTCTATTAGGACTTTTGGGTAATTGAGTTTTATCCTTCAGTCTTATTTAGATCTTATTCGCCAATACAGAAATATGCAAGTTGGTTATTCTACAAGTATTTCTATTATACAAGCTTTTCTAGTATAATTGTGTTTTTTGAGAAGGGTATAGGTGTTTGGTATTATCACTGTTTTTCTTCGTGTTTATCATAATGGGTGAAGGAGTAGATGTTATTTCGATTTTGCTAGTGCTGCGGGATAATCAAGTTCTTTGAGTTTTTGGAGTCTTATCTAAGCAAAAGAAAAAAGCAATTCTAATGTGTGTTTTGCTACTTTTACGAAAAGCCTTTTTTGCCTAGCAAAGAAATATGTAAATCGAGTGTTCTATATTGTTCGGAGTGTTATTTTGATTGTACGGTTCTTTCTAGAATAATGGTATTTCTCATGAAGGATATAGATATTCAGAATTATGGCTGTATTTCTTCTTATTTGTTCCAAAGACAGGGATTGGATGTCATTTCCATTCTACTGGCACTTTGGGGTAGTTAAGTTTTATTCCTTGGGTCTTGTTTGGAGTCTTATTCAAGCAAAATAAAAATTCAGTTTAGTGTACTTTTTTTTCTCTGTTATTAAGAAGGGTCTTTTTGCCAATAAAACATACAAGTTGATTATTCTATATAGTTTGGAGTATTATCCTGATTGTACGGGTCTTGATAGTATCTAGAGTTATGACTGGTCTTTTTTGGTGTTTATCTTAAAGACGGAGGGAGTAGATGTTATTTCGATTTTACTAGGACCCCCAAGATGATTAAGTTTAATCAAGTTTTGTTCGTTGAGTTCTGATTTAGAGTCTTCTTTGAGCAAAAAGAAAAGAAAACAAGTCTAGTGTCCGTGCTTTGCTGTTGTTACGATAAGTTCTTGGGCCAGCAAAGCAACATACAAGTCGACTGTTCTACATCGTCCGTACGAGTATTTCAGTTGTACAAGCCTTGATAGTGTCTAGACTTATAACTGGTTTTCTTGCTGTTTACCTTCGGGCGGAAAGAGTATATACATATATGAGATTCTACTGGCACTTTGGGACGAGAAATTTTAGTTCCGGGAGTCTTGTTTGAGCAAAGAATAAGTCATGTACACGTGTTTTGCTGTTTTTTCGAGAAGTTCCTACACCAGCTTTCATTGTCAACTTCTGCAGTTCAGAAGGGTACGAGTGTCCAGAGTAATCACTGGTTTCCTTGTAATTTATCCTAAAGGCGGAGAGATTGGATATCATGTCGATTCTACTGGCACTTTGGGATAAGAAAGTTTAGTTCTTTGAGTCTTGTTTGAGGAGGAAGAATGACGAGTTTATTGTATGTGTTTTACTGTTATTGCGAAATGTTCTTGTACCAGCTTTTATTCCCAACCTCTGCAGTCATCGTTTTCTCCCGCATTGTAGCACGATATACTTTACACAAAAGATGCATTTTGTAGTTCTTTGGCAATATGCTTCTGTGGGGAGGGAATAAATGACCAGATTTGCACCTCTGAAAGACTGTCTTTCGAAAATCTCGTAGCTCTACACAATAAGCACGAGACCAAAAGAATGTCGATTAGTTCAATTCCAAGTTAACTGTTATTTTTTCATTCCAATGTCCTAGAGCCAGGTGGCGATTCTTTATCTCGTATCTCGAAAAAACTCCAGAGACTCTCAAGCTGAGATTGGTGTTTTTTGTATGTTTTTTGATTTTGTGTAGTGTTTATGTTCTGTTTGTACTGTGTGTACAAGGTGCCAAGGCAGAAAAGCGAATGTTCATTCCATTCCCGCGGAGCATCCTTCCATTTTCAATTTCAATTCAAACATTTGAGTGGGAATATCGATCGTATATAAAGTTCAAGATATTCTTATCTGATTGGCCAATGAAGCTTTCACGTACTTCTGCAATGCAGGTGGACCGAGACCCTGCGTTCCTGCTCCACTGTGCAGGAAAGTATAATTCTGGGAAACCCGGGTTGAAAATTTCCACGATTGGATGCTGCCTCTTTAACCTTTCCCCATCTTTGGTATCTTCCTGCGGGTAATCGCCGACTGCCAATAATGTGATTTCTCATCACTACCTATATCTCCACACGTAAGACCAGTTCGTCACCTATGCGGAGAACCTGGGAATTACGTAAGTATATATATTGTATCCTCTCAAGCTGTTTTGGAGAAATATTGCATACCTTCATTTGCCATTTTCCTATTGCCTCATTTTCTAGAGAACCATTTCCTGTACTTTTATCATCACCATGTCTGTATATATCACCGCAATCATCGTCCCAAAAGAAGGAAACATGCCCCGGGTATATCATACCTCGCTCACAATGTTTTGAAGTCCCAAGAGCATCTGCTGATCAAATCATCAGCTCCTTGAACTTCTCCAAAACTCTGCAGAAGTCGTCCAGAAGAACGAACCTGACTGCTTGCGTTTCGAGATCACTACTGCCACCAATTCAGAAACCAACCAAGAAGAAGTCGTTCTGCTGGAAACGTATGCATTCCGTGTCCCATTTCTGCCATTGAGCTAGCTGATATGGTTGCCTCCATAGTTATGCCAATCAAGCTGCCCTTGAGACACATTCAAAGTCGGGTGCGTCGAAGGCTGTTTTGACGGCGATTGTGGACGAGGAGCTCTTGGCGGCGCCTCCAATATTGAAGTCTACAAAGTCGAGTGGAGGGTTTGTTTTGAGGATTTAGACTGCTGGGGAGACTGAAATTGATCTATCTCGAAGTGTTCTTGGGTAGTATCTGATCTTTTGTATTGTGAGGACGTGGTGGGAGGAATGGTGAAGTTTCTGGTCTGGAGACCTGCATTGTTTGGTACAGTTGAGCTTTGCGAGATAATGCACTGAACCTGCAGATTTTGGTCAACAAAGGAGATATAATGGACTTGGATTATGCTTCTTACCATAATTCGTAGCTTCGTCTTCTATTTTTTGCATCTACGAAGGCCAAGTGATTGTGTGGTGGACTGAGAGCGAGCGAGTTTCGGCTGTGTGCTCTTGCCTGTTTCTGTCTCTCCGCAAAGGTAAAAGTACCGACCTCCCTCGTGTCTTGCTGCCTGTCTTCAGCTGGAGCTTCCTTCAACTTCCTCCTCAACCGACAGTCCTCACAAGCAGCTTTCGCAAACCATTCTTTCGAGGAATCATTCTGTTCATCCCCATGCTCATTGATAGGCTACAAGGACTTTGTGCATTCTTCTGACCAAGGTTCGTCAACTTCTCCCTTGTCCTCATCTCTACCTTTCCATCACCTTCCCGACTGCCCATCCAGATTCGCAGGAAACCTTCATCGGTCGCGTTTGAGTAGCTGCTTGCCGCGCCAAATGCTAATTGTATTTGGCCTTTCAATAGCATTTCTCTACTTTGACTTGACCTTCTTGATACAATACATACTCTTCCGTGTTCCAGGCAGACCTTGAACATCTTCTGTACAGCAAAGATGTCTGATACCCGTCGTTCTGACACCTTTGCATCAATGGTTCCCGGTGCATCTCCCACTCTTGAAGCCAAAGAGTCCACCTGCGAGTGCTCCTCTCCGGGTTCGGATGACACTTCAATTCCTAGAACCCCCAAGAACAAATATGAGTTTGCTACCGACTACTTCTCCATCCCAGCCTCCGTCGACGGTTCGCAAGATCCTCCTGGAAAGGCAGGAGAGTTTAGCATGGACCTACCAAGTCGTCGCAGACAGCTTCCAACCCGCAACCCTTCCTGCAGCAACTCGCGTGCGCTACTCGCTATCCTGACGGCAGACGAGGTAGAGCAAGCCACGGCAGAAGCAGCTCTCAGTCAAGATAATTCGGCCTCCTCTTCTACTGGAACTCCACAGGGCCCTCAAGCAACACTAATGGCCTACAATGACTATGGCGAGCTTGTCACTCAAGCTTCTCTCAACATTCCCAAAACCCCTCAAAACATGACGGCTACAGAAATTCTCAGAGTCATCCATAGGGCTTACCACCATGATGTAAGTTCTTCCTCTTGCTAGCCCATCATTTCGGATTGGGGGGAACCCCTTCCAAAGAGAGTTTCTGGAGAAGGATGTGGCTAATTATAGCTTACTAGCTCCGTGATAAGATGGGCGAGATTATCCTGGAGGAAATGGACGGAAAGATATCCTTGATCGTTGGAGATGGTACATTGCGTGGCCACCACCTTTCCTCCTGGGTTTTCAATTCGGCCACTTCCCCAGTTGGAGTCGATCACGGAAAACCCACAACAACAGAAGGAATCACTGTGCGGCCTCCTCGTGGAACCCCTCGAATCCTCAACGTTGGTTGCGGTAGTGGCACATGGTGCTTCAAAGTCAAGTCTGCAAATCCTACTTGGGTCGTTCATGGAGTTGATGACACGAATCACTGGTTGTGCGTCCACAAGGACCTCCCCCTTCGGTATGTATCTTCAAACCTCGAACGCGATACTTGCTAACTTTTTCAGGGACTTTATGTGTGTTGCTTCACAGGAGAAAGGACAAGACTACTTTGCACGAACCGAACCGCTTGATGTCAATCCCCAATTCAGCGTTCGAAACATCAATACCCTTACTGATCCACCAAACCCTCTTCTGATGGGGAGCTACAGTCTCGTTCGTGGACGACAGATCTTTGGCAAGGTTGAGAATTACAAAACCTTTCTCGAATCTATTCGCATGTAAGTTCTACAATACCTTTTACTGTGGACACAAAGCGTGCTTCCTCTCCAACTTGCAGTTGTACGTTGCTAACGCTTTGCAGGTTGCTTCAACCAGATGGAGTCGTTGAATTCCTCGAAGTAGATCCTCGCCCTCGAATCCCGTTTGTTGGCCCGTATCGAAAGCCCCTCGTCGAGAGAAAGACCCAATCTATTAGATTAGCAGATACGATTGTCGACACTGACTTGGCAGAGAATATTCCGGGATGGTCTGGAAGAGTTTTTGAACAAGGTAAAGCAAGCTTGCGACCTCTCGATGGCATTCCAGCTGCCAATTTGAAGGAGTGGATTGAGGGCGCTGGGTAAGTGAAGATTCAGCCTGCACACATTTTTCCATAGCTAATACCAAGTAGCTTCTACGATGTCAAAGAGGTCATCATCCGCGTGCCAATTGGCGGTCCCACATCTTCTGGTCAAAAGCATTTGAATCATCTGCGTTACCAACTAGATCTTGAGAACTCCATTCCAAAGGTACGATAATTTCTCTGTTCTTTCGCATCTTGACGCTCTCTAACATCCGCTCTAGCTCCGCGCAGAACTCCCACGTGTGGAATTGGATTTATTCGAAAGCGGCGCCTATTATCTGAACCTCCACGTTGTCACCGGTCGCAAACCACAGCTCCCACGTACCGGAGACCTTCTCGAGGACGGAGAGAGAGTAGAAATGACGCCTTCCACATACGATGCAATGGCTAGGATGAATGATACAAAGTCCCCGCAGTGGAAAAGGTTGGCCAAAACCCTTCTAAAGTCCATCTAAACAGCTATATCTTTAGAGGTGGGGGTTAGTTGGTAGATTGGAGATACTGATTGTTTGGTTTTCCACGTTAAATTTAGATTCGACATCTCGGCCAATGTTTGTAAAATGATGCGGACTGCTGGAATTGTGGGGCCTGCTACAGTCAAGGCTTGAAAATTGCTTGTTAGGGGTGATATTTGCTGATTTGAAGGGAATTAAGGGGGTTTTGCTTGTGCTTAGTTGCTATGAATGAATGAAATGCTTTGTGGTCTAGAGCAGGACTCTAATGACCAGTAAATTGCTTGTGATTGTGTTTTTTTGTGGATGTTTTCGTGATTTGAAATTGTTTTGTGTGTGTTTTCATAGGTTTGCATTGTTTTGTCGGTTGCCCCTGATGTTCAGCATTAGCCGAAATTTAGCTGAAATTAGGCGAAAGGGGTGTTTGCGTGAACATTTTGGGGTTCTTGGCATGAAATGCGACTTTGACACTTTGACACTTTGTTTGTTCAGTCGGTTTGGGTATTTTTATCAAATAAAGAACCTTACGCTAATTAGCGTTTTTTGTTTGATTTTATTTGTGAGTTTGTGATTTAGGGGAGTTTGGTTTTTTAAGATAGTGAGGCTAAGTCGGTTAGGGCAGAGGGGTTACACGATAGGTTTGTTTTAATTGGGCAGAGTAATTAAAAGAGTGAAAAAGGAAGTAGGAAGAGGGGATTTTATTGTTTTAGAGAGGGAGGGTAATTTAGAGGGTTAGGTGAAGGGGGAATTATATGTTTTTTATATTTCTTTTTGATAATAAGAAAGGTGTTGCATTTAGTAGAGGGAATAGGGTAATTTAGGAGTAATAGATATATAGCCCCAAGGGTAAATGTTGTTCTAGTATCTTATTGGTCCCTAACTAATAGCGTAAGTATTCTATATAAATATAGTTTTATTAAAGTTACTACGTAAATACCCAGGTTACCCTTCTTACTTATATCCTACATACTTCTACGCTTGTACTTCCTAGCACCCTAATTGTTGTTTGTAGTAGTCCTATAGTCCACCTCCCTTTCCACCTCCCTGGTCTCCCCCTTAGTCTCCTTGCTTTTAGAGAAGGTATATCACAACTACAGTTGTTCTTTGCGACCTATCACCCTTCTTTGGGGCAGATCAGTAGACTTTGCTGAGTTTGGCTCTGGTTGTGTTCGTTACTCTTATAGCTTGGGAGATTCCTTGTCTTGAACTTATGATTCTTATCGTTATCGTAGATGGTAGAAGACACATTTCAACCAATACCTTTCGCTGAAGTCAAATCTCTTGCTTGGTGGGGATCTGGTTGTGTTCTTTACTCTTATAACTTAGGAGATTTGTTGTCTGGAAGGTTGGATTGTTGTCGTAGGTAGTAGATGCTCTTTCACGCACTATGTGCCAGGGCTTGTAGCTCCCACTTTTAGTCCACCTCCCTGGTCTCCCTTTCCACCTCCTTGTTCGCTCCCCCCTTACACAATGGATGGAATTCTAACTGTAGTTGCTTTTCCGGCCCATGTTAGCCTTTCCTACCGTTAAATGCTTCCAAGGCCCTCTCCAAATTCCTTTTACCTTTTTCCTTCTGTGTCTTGACCCGCTCCTCCTCCTCCACTCTTGGCTCGCCCTCTCTCCCTGGCCCAGCCATGACACAAGCAGACTCCAGGGTGTCTACTTGTGTTGGCCATTTAACGCCTGTCTCTTGATTGTGACGACGGTGCTGGTTTTCCCCAATTCACTCCGAACCATTCCATGAGGCTCCCTTGTGGGTTTCTTCGTCATTCAACCGTCAATACCTCACGTAGATGATCTCCAAATGTTGTAGTATATCCACATAGCCGGCCCCCCAATTCCCTTCTGGTTTCAACTCGACCCCAGGCGCTACCGCGGAGGTGGAATTTAGCCTGGGACAATATGCACTATGAACACAAATCTAATTCTGCGTGAGAATAAAATAAGAGGAAGCAGCTGGAGACGAGATTGAGGTTGGCCGTCAGTTATTCGAGGTTGTTGGGCTTGAACTTCTTTCGTGCCAATGTTCTGGCTTCTCGTTGCTCACGTAGTTCTGCCTTCTTCCCTTTATTATAGATATTATAGTTAATCTCTACTTTATTTAACTTCTAGGAGAAGAAACCTACTAGTCGGGGGATGGATTGTTCTAGTCTACTGTTGTGGCTGTCTAGATATTCTCGCTGCCAAGCTTTGCTAAGCCGACCCTAGCACCATCCGACATTCTTGCTTGTCTTGACCATCTATCTATGTTTAGTTACTTGAACATTACAACTAGAAGATCCCATTTTTAGTATCTCAAAACTCACAAGTATCTAGCTTTGTATTACCCTAACCCTAGATATTCACCCTCTCAAGACCCTCTCCCCTTTCTAGCAACTTAAATCATTATCTAAGCATCACCGCTATACCTCCCTTTCCTCCATCCTAGCTCCAAATGAGTACTGAGTAGCGAGTATAAGTAACAAGCCTTCTCAGCAATCGACGTCTTCTGTCTCTCGCTGTCCTCCATGCCTGCCTCTTTTAAGTAACTAGTAAGAAGATAGAATTCTTGGTATCCTTGAATCACATGTTGAAATAACAGGGAATACATTCTTTAATTCACTTCCATCCCAACTTCCTTTATAGCACGTGACCGACTAGCCAGACTAGACAGCATTGCTATAAGTAGTTAAGAGAGACAGGATCAAAAGGCAAGATTTAACTATCACGACTGTTGTTCCCCCCTAGCCTTTCCACCTCGTAGCTCCTAGCTCCTAGGAGTACTAGTAACAAATCTCCCTCCTAATCCTTGCATTGTGTCTTGTGTCTTGTGTCTTTCGCTGTGCTACATACCTCTTTCAACTAACTAGTAAGAAGATAGAATTCTTATATTCTTTAATCCACATGTCAAGATCACAGGGAATCTATCCTTAAATCCACTTTCTAAGTCCATCATGGTTTTACTTTTATAGCACGTGGTTTGGTTGTAGAATGAGTCCATTACAAATAATAGCATCCATATTATATAATCTCCCGATTCTTGATTAGAAAGGGCTGGTTTCGTTATGTGTTTGAGTCTTTTGATAGGAGTCGCAACGTTGATTCAGGACTGCGAGGTGACTGTGTAGGAAGAGGTTAGTATTCAAAGGTTTAGGGATATTAGGATTACTCTGACTTGATGGCGGTGATGAGAGAGAGATCAAAGGCAATATTCACACTTTGAAACTGAATAGTGATATTAGTCGCTATTATCTATATCTATTTAGTCTATATTATTATTGTTAATAGCTGGCTGTACAGTACAGTTGAGAAGCCATCCATCCAAGTTCTAAAGATATGGTAGGACTACTGGAAACCAAATTCCCGCTAGTTATTAACAACTTCAAACTGCCAGAGGACGAGGGCGTTAAATTGTTTATGAACCACAGCTTTATCAACTATCCAATGAACCTTCACCTTAACAAACACAACCACAACCTCAAACCCCTTTTTTTTGAGCTACAATTCAACATTCCAACCTTCAAGCATAAAAACACATCTCTCTACCATCTACCAACATATAAAACCCACACCTCATCCCATCCAAACCTCCCTTCAACCCACCCCTACTTTCACCCCGATACCTCTGAATCAATACCACAAAACCCCCGTAAATTCACCAAACAATCCAAGTTCCTTCAATTAAACCACAACCTCAAAACAAAAACAACTCTTCTCCTTCGTCCTGTGCATCCCAATTTTTACATGACTCACAGCCTGCAATAAAATGAAGATCACAGAGAGCTGCTCCGTCGTCATCTTCTGCTCCATTGCCTCATCAATCACGCTCAACGCCTTGCGTAAGCTAACCCTATCCTTCCAGGCTATCTCAAGCTCGTCATCTGGCATTCCTCTATACCCAATTTTACCAAGCAACAACAGATCATTGTCCTGCCATCCAGTAACAGAAATAGCCGTGGCAACAACCATTTCCCTCCATCCATATCCACCATAGGTTAGCGGGCCTTGACGCCATCCCCCAAGCATTCGATAATTATCACCGTAAATCTGTTCGTGGAAGCAATGGATAACTCGTTCATTCACCCCGATTGATTGTGTCGCAAAGCGCACATCCTTGACCTTTCTTTTTGCGCTCGCGCTTGCGCACACAAATACAACCCAAATACCCCACCAGTTCTCCTTCCATTTCCAATTCCGCGCGATAAAACCCTCACCCTACCTTCCATCTTTCATCCTTCTATCTTCCATCTTTTATCCTTCCTTGTATCCCACTATCTATCCACGAACTCACAATCACAATCAAGCACACACATCAAGCACACACACACCTAAACACCTAAGATTTAATTAATCACTGAGTATGAAGAAGTGAAGAAGTGAAGAAGTGAAGAAGTGAAGAAGTGAAGAAGTGAAGAAGTGAAGAAGTGAAGAAGTGAAGAAGTGAAGAAGTGAAGAAGTGAAGAAGTGAAGAAGTGAAGAAGTGAAGAA
>UNPR01000212.1:0-85410 GCA_900536425.1 Hymenoscyphus linearis | reverse complement strand
ACTTCTTCACTTCTTCACTTCTTCACTTCTTCACTTCTTCACTTCTTCACTTCTTCACTTCTTCACTTCTTCACTTCTTCACTTCTTCACTTCTTCACTTCTTCACTTCTTCACTTCTTCACTTCTTTACTTCTTCACTTCTTCACTTCTTCACTCTACCCAATTATCACTTTTAACTCGAGGCACTTTGTTACAGACTTCACTTTCGACACTTCTTCACTTTTAATAAACTTAACTTTTAACCCTTCTTCACTTCTTAACAGTCTTCACTTTACCATTTATTCACTTTCGACAGACTTCACTTTAGTATAGACTTCACTTTTGACAATCTTCACTTTCTGCCAGTCTTTACCTCTTACTAATCCTCACTCTAAACAATCCTCACTCTACAAAATCATAACTTTAAACTAGACTTTGCTCTATCACAGCCTTCACTTTATTACAAACTTCACTTCATTATAGACTTCACCTTTGGCAAGCTTCACTTCTAGGAAGGTCTTCACCTTTAACAAGCTTTACTTATTACATCTTTACTTTAAATAAGCTTCACTTTTAACAGACTTAACTTTGTTGTAATATTCACTTTACTTTCACTTTAGACAATCCTCACTTTATTATAGTCTTCACCTTTGAAAAACTTCACTTTTAACTTAGAAGTGAAAAATGAAGAAGTGAAGAAGTGAAGAAGTAAAGAAGTGAAGAAGTAAAGTATGTTGGAAGTAAAGAAGTAAAAAGTGAAGTTTGTCGGAAGTAAAGAAGTAAAGAAGTAAAGAAGTAAAAAATAAAAATAATAACTCGTGAGGATCTAAAGAGAATAGAGCTCTCTATATATTCTATAAATTCCGTAATTTTAACTATTAAGCATTAAGAGAGAAGCTAGATACCCGCTAAGAGGTAAAGATTATAGGGAAAGAGATATTATAATAAGAATTTAAGTACTTAGTTTTAATATAGTATTAAACTTTTAGTATTATATCGTAAATCTACAATTATAGTAATCTATTCTATACTGTATAGTAACTCTATAACCTCCTAATTTTAAAACATATACCTCGTATCCCTATATATATTATCCTAAGTCTATAAGTAAAGCGAGGCTAGCCAGTCCTCACTTTTTACTTGTCTTCACTTCCGACAAACTTCACTTCTAGGGAGTCTTTACTTCTAATAAAATTCACTTCTAACCTATTATCACTTATAGATTAACCTCACCTCTAGCCTATCCTCACTTTTAGCCTGTCTTCACTTCTAGCCAGTCCTCACTTTTTACTAGTCTCACTTCTAGCTAGTCCTTACTTCTAGACAATCTTCACTTCTAATAAAACTCACTTCTAGCCTGTCTTCACTTCTGACAAACTTCACTTCACCTAAACGCCCTAGCCCTCCTTTTTAGAGTAAAGGGAGGAGGAGTATCTCTCATCAATAGTCACGATATGCCAGTTCGCCAATCTACGAGCGAAGGTCCAAAAGCGAAACAACGAAGAAAGGATAGAGATACAGTCCCTGAATGGGAAAGTCAGCGGCCACAATGGGAACAAGAACTTGGTAATTTGGATGCCCGACAAGAGATCTTAATTATATAGTTAAATGTACTTTAATTATATAGCTAAATGCCCCTCACTTTGACGGCCAAATGCACTTTGATTATATGCCTAAATGACCCTCGATTTGACAGCTAAATATACTTTAATTATATGACCCTAGACAAGCTCTACTTATTTAGCGAGTTTGGGTTCTTCTCGCTAGGATTGTAGTCTGAGGCACTTCAATCTAATTTTTGATTACTTTTATGCAAATGTTGTAAATGGTTACACAGACACAGTATCTAGGTACCACAGTATTCAGGGGTCCTACTCGTATGGATCTCAACGCGATTTAGCCGAGTACTGTAAGATCTCGCATTCGTCAATTCTTCCAAGGCTACTGAAATACTACAAATTCAATAAATCTTTTGAGTCCTTTGAAGCAAGCGAAGTTCATTCACCCAGAATTCGCTTAAATACCATCATCGTAGTCGCAAGGAGCTGTGTTCCTGCTATAAGCTCTTGGTATGTTGGTCGCGATCTGGTGGGGGCGGGGCCAACGACCCCGCATCCCGATATCGCCAATCAGATTTTGAAGCTAGAGCATCTCCGTAGAAAAATAATTATTAGACTCCATTTGCTATGATTCACTTGCCTTGTCCAACAACAATAGCAGTTGTACTCGATGAGCAACCCAGTCACAGTCACGAGCGAGATCTTCGGCACGGCTAGCCTGTGAGATGGATATATAAATTGCAACCGCAGGACTTTCTTACCGATTCTTCTTACCCGATACAATTTTATTTTGTTGGTTGACCTGCCCTGCACTGTACCATCGACGAGACGGCAATGCGCATCCATCAACAAACATGCAGCCACTACCACCTCTAGGAGCAAATGAGGATGATCCCTCGCGCATCCCCGTCGTCTCGTTCCTGGGTCCGATTTCTTCATACACCCATCAGGTAGTCTACACTCTTGTTGATTTCATGCGTCCCCCTTGGTCCTGTGGACTGACCGATTTCGATCTTGCTCAGGCGGCGCTCTCGAGCTTCGAAGCCGATCGTTACAATTACGAGCCCGCGGATACTATCACAGGTAATACATGTTTGTTGGCATGTTGTACAATTCCATGTTTCAAACAAGTGATTATGCATATGGCGTCTGACAAGTTGGGTTACGGCAGATGTGTTCACTGCGGTACAGTCTGGCGAGGCCGAGTTGGGTGTTGTACCTTTCGAGAACTCGACGAATGGCGCTGTCATCTTTACGTTGGAGTTGCTCGCCGATCGACATAAGCGCTTTCCCGATATCACGGTGACGGCAGAGTCCTATCTCGATGTTAGACATTATCTACTTGGTCGCAAGAGCGCTCGAAATCCTGCTGCTACCGAATTCGATTCCGCGCCTGGAACGCCGACTCCTACGAATGCGAGGCCCATTGAGCCGCGAACGAAGCCTTTATATGATCTTAGGCATATCAAGAGACTCTATACACATCCACAGGCTTGGGGACAATGCGATATCTTCCTAGGTGCCTACCTGAAGGGAATTGAACGGATCGATGTTGATTCCACGAGTCGCGCGGCCGAAATAGTAAGCGAGGATACGACGGGTACCAGCGCAGCAATCGCCAGCAGTTTAGCAGCCGATATCCACGGACTAGACGTTCTGGCGAAAGGAATTGAGGATCGCGAAGACAATACGACGCGCTTCCTGATTATTCGAAAGGGGGTGGATGAGGAGGCCAAGAACTCGAAGAACAAGACCAAATCCCTGATTTCTTTCACCATCTGTCATCGGTCTCCGGGCTCGTTGGCTAAAGTCCTGGACAGCTTTAGGTATTATGATTTGAATTTGACGAGTATTAATAGTCGGCCGACCAAGGTGGTTCCGTTTCAGTATATCTTCTTTGTCGAGTTTGAGGGGAGTAGACTGAATGATCCGGAGGGAAAGGTCAATGGGGCTTTGGAGGGAGTTGCGAGACATTCCATGAATTGGAGATGGCTGGGTAGCTGGGATGATAAACTTGCTGGGCATAGAGGAAAGTGAGGTCTTGAATATGTCTTGATCTTGGTATGAGTAAGTTTTAGGATTAAAAGATATGAAGGATGGAGGAGGTTAGGACAGAAATAAAGGCTGAAGAGGAAGAGGTTCCAATTCCAAGTTGACCTCGATGAGAGAAGTCAGGTCTTATCGATAAGAGCTGTACTGTAGTTCCGAGTATCAACCGAGGTTCCTTAGCATGACCTGGCTTGGCATTTAGATGCCTGGCTGCCTGGGCATGTATTCAGGCTGATAGTACTTCTTCTGCCAATAATGAACAATCGCCAGTTTGTCTAAATGATTCCCTTCTCATCATTTCGAGGTTTACAACGATGTGTTCGCATTCTCAACGTTCCCTCAAGGAGATTCAAACATGTAGGTGACGAACATCTGCTTCGTCGTAAGCCAGTCGTCATAGAGCAATATCTGTCACCAACCCCCTCTCATCTTCTCAATATTTCTCTGGCCGATTTCCTGCCACCAAAGTACCACACTCCTGGCTTCGACGTAAAAGACTTGTTGTTATACCGCACAAGCGAGAAAAAAGAGCCATTGCATCCAGGTCATCACTTGGTGTACTTCCCACCTCATGTTCTAGCTCGGAACCTTCTCCCCGATGGAACCGATCCTCTCCAGTCTCCAGGTCCCCCATTTGTACGGCGGATGTGGGCTGGAGGTTCTTTGGATTTCATACTCGGTAATGCTACACCTGATGAGACATTGCTTCTTGATTGCCGGAGAGCAGTCTGTGAGGAAAAAATCACGGATGTGCAGAGGAAGGGAGAAGGAGAAAATGAAAAGGTCTTTGTGACTATCGATAGACGTATACAGGTGGAAGATTCAGTTCGTCGGGAGCAGGGGATATTGGAGAAGAGGCATTTAGTTTTCATGAAGGAAAAGAGCCCTGAGGAGGCGAAGAAGGATGCGGAGAAACCGGATCGAGTTGTCAAACGTATGTACTACGTACCTACTCTCTAAGCAAGTATTTGAGATGGGAGTTTCGTTAACCAATTTGTGTGTTATAGCGGTTCATAAAGCTGATGTTAGGGTTCCAATAACGCCGACTCGAGCTCTTCTCTTTCGGTTTTCGGCACTGACGTTTAATGCTCATGCTATTCATCTCGATCCCCAATACTGCCGTGAGGTTGAAGGTCGAAGGGGCCTGTTGGTTCACGGGCCTCTATCCGTGGTGTTTATGCTCTCTGTTTTGAGGGGTCACCTTAATGGACAGGGGCAGATTCTCAACTTTGATTATCGCAATTTGGCACCTTTGTATGCTGACGAGGAATTGGTTGTCTGTCTGAGAGAGGACAAGAATAAGAATAGGGAAGATTCTGACGTACGGAAATTCGATGTTTGGATTGAAGGGGTGGGGGGAGGCTATGCTGTGAAGGCATCGGCTACTGTTAACAACATGGAATCATCGTAGCAGTGGCGGTCACAAAAACACCAAACAGCACCTGTGTATTTTTTATTATAACTTAATAAATTACAATTAAATAACTACTACTACAAATTGCTCCGAATTGGTTTCCCCCTGTATCTCTCGAGTTCGGCGTATCTATTAGGCATCTTACAAATCCTATCTCATATCTCGGTCAAGGTTATTTTAGCCCATTCCTCCTATAGAGCCTCTTTTATCTCGTCGGTATTATTAAAGTATCTACGCCTTGACCTATTCTTTATTATATTCTAAATGCCCTCTATAGGGTTGTAATTAGGGTTCTAAGCAGGGTGTTTAATATTTTTAATCCCTCAGGCGTCCTTATACTCTTATACGAGGCCTTGTTTACGTATATCGGTCTCTATCCTCTTGTAAATACTACTATTATCGTCGATATACTCTATTAAATAAACCGCTTATATATATATCGAAAGCAGCCTCTCTACGTAGTATTTCTATATTATAGCGTTACCTTTGTCCCTCACCTCCGCCTTATCTAGCTTCTCTACTTCCTACTCTTATACTAGAACGTTATATTCGTCTCTTAACTCGCAAGTAGAGCGATACCGTAGCCTTACGGGGTAAGGAGGTTCTTCGTTGTAATCTTCTATATTGTTTTTAATGTTATAGAATTATAACTAGTCTATCTTACTATACTAAGAGACCTAACTAGCAGCGTAAAATCGTACCCCTTCTAGCGGTAGCCTCTCCTCGATATTCTTAGGCTCGTTGCGCTTTTGTTGCTCTTGAGTAGTTATACTTTATACCTAAGATGTCGGATCAACATAGAATTCGTCTGCATATATATAGTGATCTTAGAAACCAAAAAGGGGTTCGAAGCGGTGGTTAGTGTGATGATCGTAAACAAAGTGTATTTGAACTACCTGATCGATACGAGGATTTTAAGCCAAGGAGAGAAGAAGGGAGTTCTAAGTACAGGTACAGGGTTATATCCGTGGCTTCGCCTGTAGCCGAGGTGGGTCACGTGGACAGCACGTGACTCGCCTCGTCGTGGCGTCCAGGTTAGGGTCGTCACAGTTAGACCTATATGCCGCCCTCTCTTTATGATATTTAGTAGAGATAACCTTCTTAATATAGGCTATTAGGTACCGGCCGCCCCCGTTGGTATTTCTCTTTAACATACGCCGTATTTAACGTTCTTCTACCGGAAGATAGTAGAATACGATCCGACTTCTGAGAGGGTGTTTCTATATAGGATTTCGAGAAGGGGAAACGAGCATCGTTTACATAGACTTTATTGCCCTAGACTAATGTCCTAGGACCTTTGACCTCGTCCGAGTATAGTGCCTTACTTCCTGGCCCATTTCAGTATACTAGATCTTCTATTTCCTACCATAGGGCTCGGAGATGTTATTATCCTTTAAAATATAACGAGCCATAATTACGAGACAACGCCTCGAAGAATTTGCCCTTCCGATACGTAGAAGCTTCTTTGCCTTGTAAAGTACTAGGGGACGGAGAGCGGAAAGGATTGGTTCGTGTTAGGTGGCCCATTTTAATAGTTTAGTTTGTTGTTTATATTTGTACAGGATTACGAAGTCTCGGGTTTTAGTGTTGTAGACAGTACGCACGGAGTAGTGACCGCCCCTGGTGATCGGAAATCATCAGGGAATGAGGGGCTGGCATGAAGAGAGCCTTGAAGCGAATGGCGCAATTTTAGCACCTGGTTACTGTTTATGTTCCGGGGAATGCTTTAGGGGTATCTTGTGAAAGCATTTACGGCCCGGTCTACTCGTACACGGCTCGGAAGCTAATTAAGGGGGGGCCATGTAAACAAGCTATGTAACGTAGGCTATAGATCTCGACATCCAGCAATGCTCGGGAACAGAGAAACGAGTTCATTAGCATGATTCATAATTTCAGATCTCTGTCAAGATATTTTTGTTTTCGTTTTATATATTCCGCCATGCAGTTAACAGGAAAATCAGCAGTACCGAGTAGCAAACCATTCTCATAGTTCCATCTTTCTAGGGTACTCATACATGTTGTTGACTTTAATCTCATAGGGCAAACACTTGTAAACTCCAGGGGATTATGTTACTCATTTGAGAGTAATGTTACAGTACAGTGAGCTAAATTTAGATTATTTATACGACAATAAGTGGGCTATTTACTGTCACTTTGTTAAGGGGGACGCGTATGTCAGTTCTCAGACTCTGAGAGGTACGGAGTAAGATGTTGAGATCATCGAAAGGGATCTAAGCGAAATAAAGTCTCTGGATGAAACAAAGGGTCCTGGGGCTCGAGCCATTATCAAAAGAAATCCCCGGGGGGTTCTACTTCTAGAAGTATTACGAATTTACGGAGTATTTGAAGGTTTGAATTGATCAAGACTTTTGGAGTTCTTGGTTCTTAGATCTTCTTCTTCTTCAAAGGCGCGTGATGTTTACTGGATTATTAATTGAGACATCTGGCGCCAATACCGTTCGTATTCTACACCTCGTAAGTTCTTCGGTTCATCCGCTTCCCTGAGCGACCCTGTCAGAAGTGGCAGTGGCAGTGGTTTTTTCTTTACAGGGATCTAATGATTCTTTTCCCAATCAGCGGGGCGGATCGAGGAAAGTTGATGCCAACTTGGCGGCGTCGGCGTCAGCCAGTAAATCCGTCGTCGACCCCAGCAGGACCCCAGGCAGCTTGTTCCTCGCAGGCTCGCTCGTCCCACTCCATTAACCCACCCGCCCAGCAGGCGCCCTGGGTTACAGTGGTTGCTGGGTATCCATAACCAGGAGATCAGATCGGAGTGAATGTAAACCCACCATCTCACAAGCTTCATCTGATGTTTGTGAATGTTTCCGCCTTATTTTTTTTTCCTTCGCCACGCCAGCTGAAATGGAGTGAAGTTCTAAGTCGTCGCCATTACTTTCGTCGTTTTTTCTCCTTTCCTATTGTCCCTCGGTCAGTCTGCGAATTGGTCCCCCCACCAGGCCGTCGTCTGTCGCTACTGAATAGCTTCACCACCACGCCGACAGCATCGTCTGCATTGAGGAATCTGGGTATTTTGCGGTCGTGTCGTCATACTCACTGTCTCTAAGCTCCAATTTCAACCATTGTTCCCTTCAATTGACGGCTATTCGTGAGACGCTCCTTCCGATCACTCGCGATAGAGAACGAACCGACTCCTCCGAACCGATTTCCTATCCTACCGAGCAATCATCACCAACAGTCAGTCCACTACCTTGGATGTGCGACCCTTTTGGTTTACTTGTCGCGATTAAATATACTCTCCCTCCCGACCTAATTTTTGGCGTGGCGTCTTCACTTTCTGGTCAACGAGACTTTTGCGCGAGAAAACACCCGGATGTCTTTGTAACAACCATCGTCAAATCATAGAGCTTCTACACTACCAACTTCTCTTCGCAACATCACGAAAGATTAATCGATCCAAATGGCGCCATCTGTTTTAGAGGAGGCAAAGAGGATCCGGCGGAAAAGTATCAACCTCTTTTCCAGGGCCTCTCTTCAAATCAACACCGACGTCCCCGAAGACAGCCATGCGGAAATCGAGAAGAAGGAGAAAAAGAAACTGGCAAAGAGAGCTTCGATCTTTAGCATAGGCCCAATGCTGAACCTCGAAGTTAGCCATAACCAAGATAGCGCGCATAGTCCCTCCCTTAGCCCTGGAAACTCCCCTAAAGCCCCTGGAAACTCTCCTAAAGCACGAAACCGAACACTACAGAAACCCCGACCAACTTCGATATTTGGATCTTTGGGGAAGAAATCGATGTCATATGTGGAGGAGGATGAGGTAGAAGACTTTATCAATTATGCGCCGGATTCGCCTGAGGGATCTACGTTGGACCCGGCTAGTGCCCATCCGAATAACAAGGTGGAAGTTCTGTTCCATGGCGAGGTTCAAACGGAGAGTGGGATGTTTAGGAAGAAGAAGGAATATTTGGTTCTGACCGACACCCATCTGATACGCTTCAAAAGTCAGCAGCGCGCCTCGGATGTATTTCCAACGATCCCTCCCTTTCCTGGCCACCGCCAGTCCATACGGCACCCTTCAAACAACTCGGTTGGATCTTTACACGACGTTCAATCAAATCACTCACATGTTTCTGTAGAGGGGGAAAGTCGCATACCTCTATCACAAATAGTTACAGCTTATAGAGTAGAAGACGGCCGGCCATTTTTTACAACCGAGGTAGTATATTTAGATGAGGAACATCACGGTGTGGGTTCCGTTCAACTCATGCTTTACGTTCCTACCGATGCGGACTTATGGCTTTCCTCAATCAAGGGTGCTGCTCAAAAAGCAAGACTTCTCCAAAACGAGCCTTATCCACAACGTATTATTCGTTACATTATTCGGTTACTGGAGGGCTTACATGATTATGATCCAAATCACTTCCAAGTTTTCCGAGTGGTTAGGAGATCGCCAGCAGCCAAAAGTGGACGAAGTTCTTCTTCTGATGACATGCAAAAATTGGGAGGCACTGTGTTCTATATGGTCATTGGAATTAATAGCCTGCATCTCATTCCTGTGCCGGATTTCACTGATGCCTCTGGGAGACTCCTAATGCCAAAAAACAGCAGGCATACACATGGCATTGTTTCGCTCTATCAGATCAATATGTTGAGCGGAGACGATAGATTTGAATTAGCCTTCAGGTAGGACTTCTCATCCGCCCCATTTGTTGTACACTTTTCAGTAAAATTCCTGGGACATCCGCTGATCTTTTAAAGGATGCCCATGCAACCCGTCAAAGTTCTTGAGCTTGCTGCTTTTGCCAGCTACGACATTGTTGCAGTTATAAGTAGGGTGTGGCAATATCTCAGACCCCTATGGATTGATCGTAGCTTCCTACTTAAAGGTCTTGGAGATCAAACTCCCCGTAATGAAATCATTCTCCCCGAGGAAGATGACTACGGTGGCTTTGAAAGAACTCTCACGGCTCATTGTTCAGCATATAATGTGAGTGAAAAGTAAGAGTCTTATATTTGACTATCAACTGATTGGGTATACAGTGTAACCCAGCAAACATCCAATACTCTGTTGATTGGAATGTGGAAGATGCCCCCGAATTTCGGCTATATCCACCGGCACATACGGGGAGATATTCGGTCTTCGAGTTATTGTCAGTCATGCGAGCACTGCGGTACAACAACGCCTTCCATTCGATCTCTTTTAAGGATGTCGATTTGCATAGTATGCATGGGGTTACAGATGAATACGGAACAGATCATGTGGCTTACACAAGTCGTAATAATGGTAAGACTACTTTTCTTCAAGATGTCAGTATTTGGCTAACGTTACCAAAGTTCCTATCTTGAAATATCCCAATATCAATCCACAAGTTAGATCCGTACTATATCGGGAAGTTCAGGCTCTCGCTCTAAAGTCATCGTCACTTAAACGGGTAGATTTTACCAACACCCTACCTAAGCGAAGACCTACAGATGGTTTTGATATGGATGGCCGAGAGATTGACAAAGATCCCGGCTGTGAGATTGTAGCAGCGTTACTTCCGCTCTGCGGTAAGAAAATGACTAGTGTCAGTTGGATTGTGTTGAATGGAGTAGAGCTTGGAGAAACCGACTTGGAGGAGATGAGTAAGTCGCTCCACCATCAGTTTCGAGGAAGCCTACTTACCTAGTTTCATGTAGTTCCTGCTCTTAACGAGAGAGCTTCTCGTATTAGAGCCATTGAATGTTCACGCTGTGGTCTGACCGATCGAGGCATAATTCAACTTCTGGGGCATCTGGAAAAGCAGAATGCCACTTTGGAGTGTATCAACATCTCTGATAATTCCGGTCGCATTGAGCTTGATAGATTTTCCTCGTCAATGAGTCGCTTCTCTCGCATTCGAAAACTTGATTTATCGAGAATCACTAGAACATCTGGTGATCGGCCTCTCTTTGCGCCCGAAGTCTTGTTGTCTTGGTCTCTGGAGGAGCTTATCATGAACGGTATTCCTGTGAGTATTTTGAAACTTTTTATATGTATATTTGCTGATGATACTAGATCAACGAAAAATCCCTTGACTCAATTGCCGCTTATCTATCAAGTGAAAAGTCAAACTCTCTTCGGGTACTGCAAATGGAACAATGTAATTTGAACGGGGATCAAGTAGCTAAACTCATGAGGGCCATGGCTAGATCTGCAGGTAAAGCACGCGAATTGCAACTACACGTCAGCGCCAATAATTTGCAACGGGGAGTTGGGGAAATTGCCAAGGCGATAAAGGAGAACCACACCCCGTCCCATCTTGTTATGCGCATGATAGAGTTTGAGAAGGAAGACCATTTCAGACAAATCCTTGCATCTTTGCGGACAAATACAACAATTCGAGTACTGGATCTCTCAAAGGCCTCTCTTCCTTACGATGCAAATCAAGAAACATGCGATACCTTGCGATGGGTCTTTGCCGAAAACACGACATTGGAAGACCTTGATATATCTGGAGAACAAGCTCACTTGGAAGTCACTCGCTTTGGAATCGGGCTGAATCACGCTCTCACCGGTCTCAAAAAGAACACCACGCTAAAAGTTTTGCGGATTGAGCACCAAAACTTGGGGATGGAAGGTGCTAACACTCTTTCATCGGTACTTGAAGAAAACAAGGGCCTCACTCATATACATTGCGAGCATAATGATATTAACCTCCAGGGATTCACCATTATCGTCAATGCTTTGGCTACGAATTATTCAGTCCTAGAATTTCCTTTCATGTACACCGAACAAGATGCGTCGATGAGACGTCTAAGTGTTACCATGAAAGATACTCGTATGGATGCTACCAAGTCGAAACGCGATCACCGCCCTTCAGTTCGACGTACATTGGCAGCTCTTGGTGCCAAATCATCACACCCTCCTCGTGATATAACACCACAGGATGTCGACGCGGTGGTCATGGTTCTCCAACAGCGCTGGGAAACCGAGTTTAGTCGAATGGCCAGGTTCCTGGACCGAAATCGCAAGATCGCAGACGGGGTGGATGGTTGGGGTCTAGGTGGGGAGTTCTACATCAGTGATGATGTCTTGAGACCGACGACGGCTCTGAGCGATCGGGGCATCTTGGAACATGTCTTGAATAATATGACGCCCCGGGCGGAGTACTCGAATCCGGTTGATGACCATATGAGTGACAAGATGGAGGAGCTCGGTCTGCAGAACATCATTGAGGGTGATGAGACGAAGCCGTCGGTCTATCTTAGTGATGCGAGTCCCAGTAAGCTTCTGGATGAGGGCGAGAAACATACGCCGATTGTGTACAAGCCGGTTGATTACCTTGGGAAGGGGGGGACCCCGTTACCGCTGCCGGTTTTCGAAGCCTCGACTAGTTTCTTTGATCTTGATGATCCGAGTGGGGAATTTTTTAAGATGGAATCTTGAATCTGGTGAGGTTGGAGAAGGTATAGAAGGGATTGGGTGGCATGTGGATTTGAGCATTTGAATGGAGCGTGGGTATTTCCTTTTTTTCTTTTGTCGTTGGCGGTTGCTGGGTTTGGTTCTCCTGGTTGGATTGTGTGGAAGCGGAATGGAAACTGACGAGTAGTTCTCAATCCTCTTCGCCCTCCTCCGAGTCGTACTGAGGGCCTCTTGTTGGAGATCTCTTCCGGGCTTGAGCTTTTCTTATGGATACTTTTCTTTTGTTTTGTTGGAGTAGATACTTTTTGCGCACAGCTTTTTGCTTTTCTTTTGTTTATATTTTGTTTGTCTTGCATTTTCAGATGTATTTATTCGAATGGGGGCGTTTTGTTTAGAATGGTTGGATGGATGGGTTGGTTGATGGGGTTTATTTTGTGTGGCTCTAATTTTGAAAGAGAGGGGGCGTGTGAGCGATAAGGGGTTATGGGGTGGTAGATGAGATGAGAAAAGAAAAGATGGGGAGAAAAGTGGAGGCAAATGTTTAATGAAGTCTTATGTAGGATCAGATCAGGGCTTTTGGGTTGGTGGATGGGGATTTGGGGGATTAAAATTACTGGGCGAGTGGTTGGTTTGTTTGCTTTGTACTTGTTTTAGCCCCACTATATAATATGGATAGATGGTTGGGATGGGATGGGGTGGGGTGGATACTGAATATAGTCACTTAAGACAGAGGAGAAAGAAAGAAAACAGGAGAGAGATGAGAGATGAGAATATACCACTTTGTTTTTAATGATGGTTTTTGTTTGATATGCGTGCTGGTGTTGTGATTTGTTGTTTTGAGGCAGGTGCTCTCTTTCCTTTTGCGTGAGGTGAGGTAAAAGTCTAGGAACAAAAGCACACATGGTTCTGTTCCTGGGATATAGCTATAGGATACTAAATAAAGAAGAAAAAGACTTTTGGTGCTTTCTAATAGTCTATTGGCCACTCGCTGATGGCTTCCAGAGGGAACTAAAAAGCCCATGGTAAAAATATCAGATGGAGGAACTGGGCTAGCTGTCAAGTTTGTATCGTGATGTGAGAAGCAGACAGATTCTTACCTTTAGAAAATTCATTCAGGGACCATCCTTTTGACAATCACCTAATCAGGTTCCAAACAATCCCAATACACTAAAGTGAATTTAGATTTTGCTCTTCAGACTTATAAGTCATAAGGATGATTTCCATCTAGACAGGTCAGACCTCTACAGCCTTTCCATTTTCGACATGAATCTCCTCATAACCAATACTGCGCATTACACTTCCCATATCTGTAATCGCCTCCTGGTCGGGTGTTGCATGGTCGGTGAAGAAATTATCTTTAACCAGTTTTTTTAACATATCAATGTTGGAGACCACTACCTCAGCATGGCCATCAAAATCCAAAATCTTACTCCCTTCGAAGCCTTTGTTGAACCACGAATCATCAACATTCAGATGCGTCGGGGAATTTACCGAGATATTTGGTCCCCTACACCTTTACCCTCGGGACTCCATAGTGTCATAGTGACAAGGAGACGATTGGAGAATTCATCGAGAAATAGGTTATCCTGGTGGGGCAGATCTCGGATGTGAATTAACCGTTTGACTGGTATGAGGATTTGGTAGCGTTCTTGATATTATGGGCTGCTTGTTCTTGAGATAGTTTTCAAGTTGACGCTAGTCGTCGAAATCTCAGAGGGTTATTTCATAAATTAAAAACAACCATTCTAATCTTATCTTTTCAAGGGTGTGAGGGATCACGTTTGATGTCTATATTTGAGTCTAATACCGTCATTCCTTTCTAGGAAATGTAATTTTATCTTTTATTATGATCCGACATGAAAAATGTCATAAAGTGAGGTTAGAAGCACCAAAAAGAAAAGCAAAAAAGAAAGAATAAACAATCTCAAAGTGACCTACGCAGGGATCGAACCTGCAATCTCTTGATTCGTAGTCAAGCGCCTTGCCATTGGGCCAGCAGGCCTGTTTAGAGTATCTTTTTGATGGAAACGATTGACTTATTTACGACCGAGTTCTGTGGTGGGATGGAGGTGTCAGTGGAGTGTAGGGATGGAGGGGTTATGGGTAAAAGGCGGTTATTATAAGTGGGGGTGGGAGGGAAGAATTTTTCCTCTCTCTGGGGATATGTGGTTAAGCGAGAACTCTGACGGGGAGCGGGTCTGGGTTAAGTGGAACAAGATTCTATTTAAAGTAGGAACTTTTTCAAGTAAAAAAAGTGACTTAAGGTACGGAGTAGTTTGGACTCGGTCAAAACTGGATTTTGCAATAGATACTGTAGTGGTCTTTTGCCATATGGCCCATATCAGGTATGGAAACCAATCCTCTCTCTGGCACCCAAGTCCCTGACTCCATCATCGTACAAATCTGCTCTATAGCAGTTCGGTTTACAGGCAGCGCAGATGTCTTTACACTACAAAGCACAAGTTAGTATAAAACGTATAACATATAGGACTGAGTTGACTTGACACTTACTGGTATTTTGGTGCCTTTGCCAGCCGGGCAAGTATCATCTGCGGGAGCGCCTCAGCAATTGATCTTCGAAGCAGAAGCCGAGAGCACGAATTGTAAAACGGCAGCCATGGTAAGGGTGAGTTTGAGCAACATTTTCTCTTGCTTCTCGGCGTTCGTGACTTTCGAAGTGTCCAAAGGAAGGAGGCAATTTGTGTGCTGAGAGTAAAGGTCTGACGTGTACAAATACTAGTTTATGCCTGTAGGTATATATACATATTTCACACTTTCCTTCTTTCCCTGGTCTCTTTAGTTTAAGGAACAGTTATACTAGTCATGCTTATATCTTTCCGCGTGTGTATGGACTTTGCAAATTGCAGTTTCGTGGAACTTCCATGTCTTTGTTAAGATAAAATGGAAAGCCTCAGATTACACCCTGGTTATGTTTCTTCTAAGAAATGTATGGGAGCGAGGCGGGCTCCAGCTCATCCGGACTGCTTAAAGTGTAAAACCGACCTGGGATCGCTTCCTTTAGTAAACCCCAGTAGATTCATAAGTTCTTGTGCTTCAGAACTATCAAACTTTTATTGAAAACCACATTATACTTGTGGATATATAAAGTGAGGCATTGGGACGGTAAAGTAAATTAAAAGAAGGAAGAAACAGTCCAGGCACAAAAATGAAGAACTTGGACTTCTGAACAGGTTCACTATTTGATACAGCACTAATGGGGTAAACCTATATATATGTTTGTGTGTTTGTCTGTGTATACATTTCATATATAAATTACTTATGCCTGAGGACATATTGAGTAGAGGAAATCGCATTGATCTGGATCCCTGTCCCATGGCTATGCTATGTAGAGTACTTAACTTCATCCCCTGAAGGTTCGGAGAGGAAAATAAATAGCTGTAAAATTTCAAAGCGTGAGTATTCTCTTTTGTTTAATGACTGCTGACCAAAGTGAAGATATACATCCACTCTTCAATATGCCTCAGGTCACGTGTAAAACAACATCTCTAACTCCTCTTACTGCTATATTGGTAAAAACTCAGTAGTTGAAAATAAGGCCAGGTAACTCTGTATCTCATTGCTCAAGGAAGAGGAGTGGGTAGCTACGCAAAAAGTGATTATGCATAACTAATGTCACGTGATTGTTTAGAACGTGTTCCACTCTTCATCATTTGAATAATTATAAGAGTAGAGTAGAACGATGATACCTTTCTTGAAAGATTGATTAGACATAGAGTCACAGTAGCCTTCACAATAGGAAATGATTTGAACATGGTTCCAGGATACGAAGTAATAAAATATCATCCTTGCTCAACAAGTGGACTTCATACAATCTCATAAACATAGTCCTTTGAATTGAGGGCTTTGGAAACCACTCTGTCAATAGAGGTAGTAGATAATATATTTCTATTGATGTAACTTAGGTTAAACCATTTTGTATTTCTCGTATTTTAAAACAATTGAATCAAATAACCGAAAATCCGAGAATAGTAATATGATTTTCCTAAGATATTCGGAGTATTCAACTACTTTCAAGCAACTTACGCTAACTAAAAGAAAAGCGATACCCCTCACTTTCTTGTCTATCAGCAACCACTTTGAATCTTTGATCATTGTTGAGCTCGTGGCGGTCAAACTATTGTCGTGAAGGTATCCACCTTTTATTCATGTTACCCCGCTTCCAACTATACTTTGCGGGGACCCCGCGTTCATTATTATCGGGTGACCATTTCCCCAGAACAACATGTCCGATTGCTGGTCCAAAAATTGGAGAGTGGGACGTAGTGTCTATGACGGAAATTTGGGAAAATGGGGGGTTGTCAAAGTATAAGAAGGTGTATTACGTGTTGATCCTTTTCCTCGCCATCATTTTCAATACTGATGTATATCTCAATTTATGCTCTAGCCCTTTGGGCCCACGGGGCTTTGATACAAGCAGCACCCTCACTTGAACGCTGGCCTAGTGGATTGCATTTGGCGGTGGACTATTATCCAAGCCAATGGCCGGAATCAGTATGGGAATCGGATATTTCGGCAATGCGTGATGCAAATATGTCATATGTCCGCGTCAATGAGTTTGACTGGGCTGTTTTGGAGCCAAAAGAAGGTCAATACAACTTTACTCTTTTGGATAAAACTCTCGATTTATTGGGAAAATACGGTCTCAAGGCAATCATTGGCACACCGACAGCATCACCAACAAGTTGGATTAGTATGAACTACGATGTCGATTTTGTGGATGTTACCAATACGACTTTGGGGTTTGGATCTCGAAGACACTACAGTTTTTCTTCATTCGATTATCGCATTCTGAGCCAGAAAATCACAACAAAACTGGCACAAAGATACGGAAACGATACAAGAGTCGTTGGGTGGCAGTTGGACAACGAATTCGGATGTCACAGTACGACACGAAGTTACGATCACAATGCAGTCAAAAGATTTCGGGCTTGGCTTGAGGAAAAGTACATTACCATTGAAAACTTGAACACTCGCCAGGGCAGAGTCTTTTGGTCTGCTCAATTCGAAAGTTTCGATGACATTCAACCCCCTCTTTTGGAAGTTTACACCACCAATGAGTTGCACACTTTGGATTGGTATACATTTAGCTCTGATATGGTCATTGAGTTTGCAAAAGAGCAGACGGATATCTTAAGGCAGTACGCTCCGAGTCAGGCAATTACTACTAATTTCATGGGTTGGTTCCCGGAGTTCGATCATTACAAGTTTTCCCGTGAGGTTGGAATGGATTTTGCGACGTGGGACGCATATTCCTTGGCTTCTCCTTCTATATTTCCCTGGTTGTCTGACCAGATTGTTGCGGACACTTTGAGAACTGGCTTACCTGATTCGAACGCGTTTAACCATGCTCTTTACAAAGGTGTTTCTGGAGCTGCCTACAACAAAACGTCTGGGCCATTCGGTGTTATGGAGATGCAACCTGGAGTCCTGAATTGGAACCAATACCGCGTATCACCATTGGAAGGGATGGTTGATCTCTGGACCCTCGAGACATTCGCTGCTTCCGGGGATATGTGAGTACACATGAATTCATTCCTCTGCTAAATGCTAATTCCTCGTTAAGTGTAAATTATTTCCGCTGGAGACAAGTCCCATATGCACAAGAACAGACACTTTCTGGACTGCACACTTCCGATTACAGCCCCGATCAAGGATTTACAGAGGTTGAGGCCCTGGTTAAGGACAAATTGCCCATTCTTCGGTCGAGTCTTTCAGGAGAAGAAGGACAGGCGGATGTTGCCTTCATTTATGACTATGCCTCAATTTGGGTCTGGGGTATTGAACCATACAGTGGGAACTGGAATCCAAAGAGTGCGAGCTATGTTGATACTGTAGCCAATTACGGGGACTTGGTCTATATCTTCTTTTCTGCACTTCGTCGTCTCGGACTGTCAGTCGATGTTATCGGACCCGATCAATCTCTGGAAGGATACAAAATGGTTGTTGTACCCAGCCTTCCCATCATCCCAGAAGCTTTCAATACAGCACTAGCATCATATTCTGGACCAGTGGTTTTCGGACCACACACTGGATCAAAAGACGTAGATTTCGCAAACGCAGAAGGACTCAACCCTTCCGCAGGTGCATTGCGAGACCGTCTCCCGATGCGAATTACACGTATCGAGACACCACCCAAGTATGCTGGAAGTGGCGTCATATACCAAGGAGCAAATTACAGTATTGATGGTCGCGAAGAATGGATATTCTGCTCTCGCTTAAATCAAACAAGCAGTGCAACCATTTCTTACACTTCGCCGCATCGTCCGGGTACCCCAGCCGCATGCGAGAAGAACGGCGCTCATTATTTGGCTTTTAAGCCTCCAGTTGAGCTACTCGTCTCATATTTGGGAGATGTTGCAGCCAAGGCTGGTATCATTGATGTTATGGGGAAGTTGGCTAGTGGAGATAATGACTTGGGAAACGCTTTGAGGGTATTGAAGAGGGGTAACTTGGTTTGGGCATTTAATTATGGACCGAGACCTGTTGCAGCACCAGTCGTGAATGGAACCATGATCGTTGGTAAATCGGGAGATATTCCTGCGGCTGGGGTTGTTGTCTGGAAAGTCTAAAATGCGCAATGTAAGAAGAGTAAATCTTTGGGGGAATTGTATGTACTGTAGGCGGGTTTCCTCCGTGGCCCTATATCACCTACGTTGATCAATCGATTCACTCTAAATCACTCATCTCAGCCCCCATTTTGTCCCTGTGTACTAGATTGTTTTATTATGGAATAAGCTTTAAGTTGGTCCCCACCAGTTCTTACTCCGAGTGAAAGGAAACCGTAAAACGGAATAAAACCCCCAATCGTAATTTACTGATTGACAACTGATTCTCGATTTCAAGCTAATATAACTTGAACCCACCCGGTACTGCTTTCTGGAATACTCCCCATGGGTCATACTTCCTGCTAGCTTCCAATAACTTCTTCTTGTTTTCTTTACCATATCCGGTGATAGGATCCTGCCAACTTGCAGCATAACCTATGTACTTGAACGGATGATATACTCCAATTTTCTTCGATTCCACGTCTACATCATCCACCAGTTTCTGTACAATTTGCATAATACGAGCATCGTCTTCGGAGTTACTCCAAGTAGCGGTGACTAGACAATTGACAAGTGCACCTTCGCTAGGATTAAGTCCCAACACGTTGCCGCCAAGATCTGTTGATTTTGAAGTTATTACCGGGGGTATTGGTTGATGGGTCCAGGTGAATTGAATTCCAGGTACACCAATTACCTGAGAGACTGAGTTATTCCATAGCTGATAGGCTTTCTCGAGCATTTGAATGTTATTTTTGAATGTGGTGGTAGCCATCAGTTGGCTAGAGTCGGTCAGCGCAAAACCATTTTCTCATAAACATTTGGACGTACCGAAGACCAGGCGGAGAAAATGCAGCCTGTTCTAATGTGAATTCCGTTAGATTGGAGATTCTCAAAGTATTGAATAGTTGATTTGGAATAGCCAAAAATTCGGAGAACGTTGATGCGTTGCTTTCGGGCTTAGAGTAATCGTAGCTATTGGCTATAACCAAGCCCGTCGTTCCACCGTATCCAAAACTTTGGATAACAGAAGCAGAGGGGTCATAATCTGGGTTACCGCTGAATTCATAAAATGCCTTCAAGACAGGAAGTGCTTCAGAAATGTTGTAGTATGCCGCCCCACCCCACATCTTTCCTTGCGCAAATGTCCTGATATCAACGCGGGTTACAATACCAAAGTTGTTCCCACCACCGCGAAGTGAGACCAACAGATCATTATACTCAATCCGGTTCGCATTGATAATCTTCCCCGAGGCCAAAACAACCTCGTAATTTACGATGTTGTCGCATACAAATCCAACCTGTGGTGACGAATAAGCCATTCCACCTATAATGTTTAGCAATTATGATAAGTAACCGAATTAGAGGGAAGTAATACCTGCCAAAGATAGCCCTCCTACACCTACTCCAGCCTCACGTCCTCCTGGAACAGACAATCCCATCTCATCCAGCTTCCAATATACTTCTTCCCATCTTGCTCCGGGTCCAATTGAGGTTGTCTTTGTATCGGCGCTGACTACAACAGTGTTCATAGCACTAAGATCGATTACAATACCACTTTGAAGATTTGAGTATCCGTCAATAGCATGCCCACCAGACCTAATGGCGAAGGGGCATCGAAATTGGTTGGCAATATTGCTGGACGTTAACGTACTTGCAGCTACAGACACATCTACAGATTTCTTGGCAGAAACAATGCAATATGGGCGAATTTCAGTTGCCTGGGCTGCCCAATAACTATCGAGTGACAAATTGTACGCTATACTATTGGAAAATGAGACCTTTCCAGGAAGCACAGTTGACAAAGCTTGGCACTATGAGAAGAATTAGTCAGTCGTGTCATCGTATAAGCCCTCTTACGGTCACAGTATGGATTTAAAAAAGAGACCTACGCAAGCACCTTCATAAGAAAGTCCCGAAGTGACGTCCATGGCCTCAGCCGAATTTGCCCCCGCAAGGGAAACCAATAGAAAGAGTGTTGAGTACAGCATTTTTCGTATGTCAAATGAGCAAGACATTACTTTCTGGTATCATTTCTTGGGGGGAAACTTGACGTCTAAAAGTCCTGTGAGAATCTTCGAAAGCAGCCACACCACATGGCGTTCGATAGTGGGAAGGCCTGCACTTCGGGATGCGCGAGTCTGTTGGCAATAGGTGCAAATATTGACAGGGGCTGTCGGATGACTTCCTAGAAAGATCTTGGATGCCCCCTTCAAGCAGCCATCGGCAAGTGGAATAGGTTTCCATGGAATTCCAAAATTCCATTCCACGTGGAATACTTCCAGAGGACCACTAAAATGGAATAAATCCTTCTATTGGCTCTAGAATTCTATGGCAAAATGGAATTCTAGAGAGGCGGTGAGGATATAAAAATAGCAATCAGACCAATCAGAGAGTAGGATTTTGTGTGAAGTACGGTGGTCAATTATTTGTGTACTGTACGATACGATTATTATCCTATAACTAAACGATTTATTCCGCCAAAAGAGCATCAATTTCCTCGTCAATCAATTCCTCTAATATATCCTTAGGAATAATTCCCCAGTCCTGAAGACAAATAATCCACCTGACCTTCTCGCCACTACCTAGGTAAGCTTGCAACGATCCTTAGTAAAGCTTATGGTGTGCGCGATATGCGCGGACTATGGTAAATGCAGCCTTCCTATTGGTCTATCGGGCAGGGTGTACTTTTTTCCGCGCCACGTGATTTATTCTATGGAAATTCCATGGAACAGGGGGTATGGAATGGAATTCTTCCAGACCTCGACCAAATGGAATGAAATCCTACCAGAGGGGGGGTCTGGAATGGAATGGAATTCCAAATGCCGAAGGCTGGCTTCAAGCACACCTGAAGTGAGCGTCTTCGGCCATTTGATTCGCTCGGTAACTAAGCCTACTGGGTAGCATCAGAATGTGATTGGCTACATTGTTCTATAATGGAAAGCTTTATCCAACCGCTGTGAAGTCAAGATCAGGCGCAATTATAATAATGGATCTTTGTTTCTACACGAATGATAATAGATTTGGTGACTAGGATAATTTTCCCAATAAAGGAGCACATTCTCAATAAGGAAACCTTGCTCGCTTCGCTCGCCTAACCAAGTACCCTGGAAACTCTGAAGTCGCTTGCCAATCAGCTGTATCAAATCGTGGTTCAACCCCTACACCGTTATCACGAAAATAACCATGAAGAAATATCTTTTAGTGGGGCTTTTGATTATTTGTTAATAAGAGATGAAATGAATTAACATATCCATCGGGCTAGAAAGTGCGTAATACAATCTGGTTCTGGATCTTAATCCCCAGAGCGTTCTAAAACAACAGGGGTTGGGGTAGGTTTGGTTACCAAGAGCAAAAGTGTGAACCCAATGGAGCATGGTGTAGTCTCCCGCAACCATTCTCATCCACCCCCACGTTTAGCAAATAGTATATCAACTGGTTTGATAAATAGAAACTCACTTCATTTATTACGCTACTACTATAAACTCTGTTTTAATAATTATCTTAAAACTTTAGAACCGTACGAGCAAAGTGAAATACTTACGCGACTAGTATTTGTGAACCCTAAAAGCATTCTAGTCAATAAAGACAGGGGTATTCACGTGAGTTTTCTATGGGTACCAAGCTGGGATACCTCCATCCCATCATATCGTGGGGGCGAAATTCACAAAGCTTCGAGCTCCGGATAATTGTAATGATTCGAATAGATATGTCCGAATAAAGGAGAGTAGGTTATATTCCCCGAGGGGACTATTGAAACCAACAGCATTCCTGAATCCCCCCCCCCCCAACCAAAAAGCTCGTATTCCCGTCATCTCCAATCTAAGTACCAATAACACAGTCGCCGCCTTAGAGAGAATGGAAGCCAGCTCTCCAAGATATTCATAACTCTACACCAGAATGCCGATTTACCCAGCCAGATTACATTGCTAGGACATGCCAGCAACCTGTGTGCAAGCGACTGTGCGAAACTTCTGGATGCATTCCAGTAGTTGCTGAAAATTCCTGTTTTTCCAGGAAACTCTCCTCAATGGACTCAAAGACCCTGCCGTTCTTGAGGTTGGCTCTCCCGCGATATGTCCCCGTCTTGATGTTTCCGGTTTGAACATAGACAACTTTGATTCCAAAAGAAGCAATCCCGACCCTCATACACTCACTATATGTAAAGAGCTGCCTTGGTGGCGCTTTAGACAGCATTGAAAGGGAGTGGTATGTGATCGGCGACAGAGCTAATATTCACAATTGTTCCTTTCGAAAGTAGGATTTGTGGAAATAATGCTTGAGTAATGTCCATGACTCTTAAGACATTACTCCCAAATATGGTCCTCGCTTCGAGGATGTTGATTTCGATCGCGGGGCGATTAGTAGCTAAGTATATATTGACAGTAAGCGAAATTTTGTTGGAATACTGACTTGATGTACTTTGACCAGCAAGTCCCCGTCCACAGAAAAAACTCAAAGCTTTTCGTAGCAAGCTTTAGTGCTACCCGATTATCGACGGTACCCAGTTCTTTCAACTCGGCAATCCTTTCAAGATTCCGCGCCGTGGCGAGGACAAGGAGCGCACGAGAATGAAATTCTCTTGTCAGAGCATTACCAATTCCTCCGAGATTATAAGTAACTAGATTTCAGATCAGTATATTCTAAGATAAGTATGAGTGGTTTACTCTGTGATAAGAAAAGTCTTTTGTCCTGATTTCTCCATGGCGTCGTCTTGCCAGAAAGCAACCAGGGGTCTCAGGGAAGTTGCGGTGAAACTCCATCCAGTTTTGAGGTCAAGCGAGCAAATGTAGAAGATTCTCCGTGCTCATATTGGTGTATGTGGCGCAGGTGTGGAGTATGATTTTGTAGGCCTCAGCAGACAGGTGCGATTGGCTGTGGGTACGAAGGCACTTCACATACCAACCAATATTTCACACGGTGTTAGAATGACGGCGTCGGGTTGTATCTAAAAACAGGACTAGGTTATGTCATTAGCGACGCAAGCAGCTATTTCATATAATATTGAGGATTTGCTAGTTTGTATTGCGTAATCTTACACGTCAATTACTACCAATATAGTTTCAAAAGACGTATCTAAAAATTCCAAAACATTTGTATCCTAATCTTCTTCTCCTGCCTCCACCATCTATAGGATGTCTATTCTATGGATCTTTCAATTAGAAGACGATCGTCGAAGGGTTTAGGCATAGTTTTTATTGTTTTTAGCTTTCTCGGTTATTAGGTTCTTCGAGATGAGAATAGAGAAGGATATAGACTTATTAAATATATCAATTGTCTAAAGTATTGGTAAATTGTTTCGTTGTTTCTAACTTTTTTGGTTATTCGTTTTCTATAATTAATGCTTAGATAATACTTAAATTAGTTAAATTAGTTATAACACAACTGTCTAAAGTATTTAGAAATTATTTTATTACTTATATTTTCTCGGTTATTTGACTTCTATGTACTAAAGTTTAGATTGAAAGGGCTTTTTATCTGATGGTTTGTTCGTGATATAAATTGTTTAGTTTTGATGGGATAATATAGAATTTTGACGGTTGTCCTGATGGCGAAGTTTCATTCTAGCGACACCGCGATATATCTTATCACGTAGCGCAGGCTACATGCCTGCTCAGGCTGGCTACTCGCATTACCCCTTATTTCCAGCTACAGGCTACATGCCTCGCTAAACGCATACCGCATATATGAGCTGACTCGTACTGCTACACAACCTTCGCCTATTCTGAATATAAAAACTACAAGATCCCCTCTGTGATGCGAACAGATCAATTGACCCAACGACCTATCAGAAAGCTCCCAAAACCCAACATTCAGAACACCAAGAAACCTCCTCCCCAAATACACAATATGAAGTTCTTCGCCATTATTATGTCCCTCGGCCTCGCTTCCGTCAGCATTGCTACAGCTATCCCCGCACTCGAAGGGCTAGAAGCAAGAGGATCTTCAAAGGAATCATGTCCCCTCTCAGCATGTAAGCCGGATTGTGGTTCTCAGGTTAGTAGATATCATTTACTATCGTAGACACCTTGACTAATTACTGACTTGCGATTGAATATAGGCAGTTAAGACCTGTGTCTGCAATCCTGGAGGTCGTTACTTCTCCTGCGTCACATGATGATTTGTGGTGCAAATATGAGCTATATCACAGGATGCACTGGCGGACTTATGGCCTGAATCTGAGTACCAAATCACATAGATTATGAGATTTATATAAACTAATCGATTAAAAAGACTAGGACTGACGTGTGAAACTGGTTTGTGAAGCTGTAAATATTAAGTATTTTAAAGTACTGTAGTTTTGTAACTTCAGCTGATTACACATCTTACCTTCTTCGGAAACATAGTAATCTAGAGTGGTACTAGGTCTTGTACGAGAGATTGACGATGATTACGATGTTTCAGAGGCTATGGGTAGAATCAACATAGAGATATATCTTCACTACTAAGGCAGCTGAACCTGTAGGAGAGCTAGAAAAAAAGTACACCGATATACCTCAAAGGGGGACTTTTAGCCCTAATAGAGATTTCCAAAGACTTATGATTAGATTGCAAGGTAATTTTAGTAGTAAAAAATAACAATATCTAGTCTACGGCCTTTTCATGGATGCTCTTATCAAGTAAAGAGTGCAAATACTCAATCTTGGATGGGGAACTGGGTATAGTAAGGAGTGGAGATAATAAAACAAGTCTATTACTCTAAAGAAACACATATCACCACCTTCCTTACTGCCGGGAGACATTAGAATCCATAGAGAAGCCTGCCAAACGACAAAGCACCAAGCCGAACATACCGAGAACGATCATCAATCCTGGCTATCTTGGGGATAAATACCCACAAAGAAAATCCAATAATATACAGTAATGCTCCGTACTGTATTCTCTAAATTTGATACGGATTTTCAAACGTCGTACTCTAGGAGTACTCTAGGACTTGCTTTGTAATAACCGAGGGTGATCAATGCCGCAAGTGCCAATGCTACACCACTTCAAAAATCCACCTTACTTGGCGTTTAGTACTCCGAATCCTGGGGTCTCTCAGAAGTTCTAAGATGAGCATGAAACGGAGGTAAAGAGAGTAGATAGCTCGGAGTCGCACCCTCCAAGTTGATATATATCTCGCTGTCTCCGCCCCGATTCTTAGCGAAAACTCACGAATCAGAGACTTACTTCTGCGTATTATGGACTTTCTTCGTATCTGTATCATCCCCATGACAGGAGACAGCATTACTTGTACTGTTATTATCCTCCCTATTTACAAGGGCAGCGCAAGGGGAATTTTACATTGTAGTATGGCCAGGGCCGAAAGGCTAGGGTGTGACGTTTTAGACCCCTGTATTAAGTTTTGCCGTAACAAAAGTCCAAGTATCCTAAATCCTGTAAGATATATACACGGTCCGTCATCCCGTCTTTCCGTTTCCTATTCATCTATATAACCTATTACTCAACCTTTCCAAATATCCAACCTGTCCATCTTAAACGCTTAACAACCATCACCAAACAATCAATCCACGAAAAACCAAACCATGAAATCCTTCACCACCATCCTCTTCGGTTCGGGTCTATTCTTCGCATCCCTGACCATCGCTGCCCCAGCACCTGAAGCACAGATTGACTTTCCATCCACCAAAAAGCCTGGTACTTTTGGTGCCTAATGCAACAAAGCGGAATGTGACAATGATTGTGGTGGAAAAGATGTTAGTATCCTGCTCTCGTTTCGTCGATTTACTTCTCGCTAGGGATTGGTTCAATTGGACAAATTTACTGATTCTGTTATAGAGAGTGAAGAAGGCTGACTGCACTGCTACTGGCCTGCAATGCCAATGCAAGGTCTAGATTGTGAAGAGGGTTCTTTATAAAGATGTTCTGTTGGAAAGCAGTTTTTGAGAGGAAATGGATAGGAAGAAAAGAGAATCGACAGGATCGGAGCCTTACGAATTATAAATACCCATTGAAATGCGTTTAAGGAAGAAATCCAATATGTTTATTTATAATTTACTGGGCCGTGTGAAGTGTCTACGCAACCAAATATCTTAACCTTTTAGCTAAGCACGTTAAGGTAAAGAGGAGTTTCGTGATGCTGGTTTGTAAGGGTATAACTCGTTATCTATTTAGTACATACATATCACGTGAATAGCCTCGATTACCCGGAGTGCTGATATCTGAACAAGTAAACCATTCATATAGACGCTTGAGACACCTTGAGCTTCTTTCTGCCTGCTTTTACCCGGGGAAATTGCGGATGCTTTCTTGTAACTTTGAAGTGTCATGATTCATTATTTCTATCTATTTCTATCTATTTCTATCTATTTCTATCTATTTCTATCTATTTCTATCACCTGACATTGGGTGTCAGGATTCTATTTACTGTACGTCAGAGGAACGCATTTTGCTAAACCTCGCCGTTTTTGTCTATACCTTTACCAGTATGAATTCCCCACTTCCTCAAGCCCTCAATTTGAAGCGTCCTTTGTCAAGCGCATCAAAATACCTCACCCCAATAATACAAACCGAAGCCCCAACAAGCAACGCAGTATCAAAATGTACCACCCTCAAATAATTCCCCCTCACATTCTCACCAACCAGCAGTCCCGCAACTGGACTACCAAACAAAGAGCCCAGCCCACGGATGAAATACATAAAACCGTTAACACTAGCATAAGCCTGCATCCCAAAGACGTCCGCAATAGTCGTCGGAAATAGAGCATTATATCCCCCCGCCCAAATTCCATAAAACACCACGAAGAGAATCCAAAGGACATGGCTGCCCGTCGTCACACTTCCGTACCAGAATCCACCTACTACCGTTGTACAGCCTAGCATAGTAAGGATCAAGATATTCTGCCGTCCAAAGACATCGCCTGCTACTCCAGTCAAGAGACGACTTGCAGCACCAACCCCATTATAAACCGCAATAAACACCGCTCCCGTCCCCGCAGAGTACCCCAGAACAACACTAAATTGACTCAAAAACGTAAGCGGGATCAAATTCCCACTACTCTGCAACAGCGCCGCAATCGTAGAAAGAATAAAAGCAGGTTTCTTGACCAGAGTCAGGCTAACATGGGTATCACGTTTCGTCATGAATCTCGAAGGCGAAGCTTTTAGGGCAACCGGTGTCGAAATAACGAGATTGAGAAGACAGAGAAAGCGCAAAGTCCATCTCACACCGATTTTGTCGATCATTGCTTGGACTGCTGTGGAGAGGATGATACCTCCTATACTTGCGCCCGAGAGGACGAAGCCCATTGCGCCGCCGCGGTGGTGGTCGAAGTATTCTGGTGTTACGCTTAGGATGGGGAAGTAGAGCATTGAGGAGCCGATTCCGTAGAGGAGGCCTTGGGTCATTATAAGGTGCCAGATCTGTGCTTGTACATTAGTAGAATTCAAAGGTAAAGTCGAGTTGAGTTGAGTCAATGTGAGGATTGAGGATTCGAATAACATAAGATCTTACATGTGAAGACAAACTCGCAAGTCCAAACCCCAAACTCATAAACACCACCCCCAAACACGTAATCCACCTCATATCAACCCTTTCCACCAACGGATTAATAACCACACTTCCCACCCACGTCAACCCCGCCCCAAGCGTCCCAACAAATGCAATAGCAGCAGTATTCTTTGCTTCCGAGGGTGTAATAACATCGTCTACTCCCGTACTATATGCACGTAGGAAGACACCGTAGGATTGGTTGAAGCCGATTGTGATACAAATCGTCAAGAATGCGGAAATCAGAACCCAGGCTTGTCGCTTTTTGGTCACAGGTCGGAGGAGGTAGGAGATGTTTTCTGAGGTGTGTGGAATTTCTTCGTCCATGTGAAGGATGTTTTGAGTTGAGGGGGCGCGACTTGACGATATGCTTTCGAAGTGGGGAGCCATTTTGTTGTTGTTTGACTCTTGGTTGAGGTCGATCTTGAAGATGAGGTTATTTACAGATATATGGGGGATTCTTATTAGGCCAGAGTCGGCAGGTTGACGGTTATCTTCCAGAAAGAAGGCGGCAGCGGTAATACTTGCTAATAAAGAAGTTTACGATGGCTTCTAGATCCAGCGAAGCTTATCTAGAGTGGGGCATTCGTCGCCAAAACATAGTTAACGCAAGAACGGTCAGTATAATTGCAAACCTGAAAGATAAGTAAGAGACCTGGTCAGTAATCTGTACACACTAGGTACCTACCTAGGTATTAAAAGTAAGTATATAAGATGTCTAGCACCAGCAATTTTATTGTCTAAAACATATGGCTGAATAAGAAAGTACATAATTCCATGTTGTTAGTATAATCTATTTTATTGTACGAGCCTTGCTAGCACGACGGTATTCTTAAAAGGGTGTCCAAAGTAATGACCGCCTTTCTTACTTACACAAACTTCTCTCCTATGGAGGTCTATTCTAAATATAAACCTAGATGCTTTAATTTTAGCAGCAGTTTATGACACCAACGTGAACATGGAGTTTAGAGGCTTATCAGAGGCAAGACTTGACTGCTTACTATTGGAAGAAGTTTACGAGAAGTTCCGTAGCTAGCGAAGCGAAGCACAACGAAAGTGGGGTTCTTGCTGCTGAACTATAGCCAACGCAAGAAAGGCAAGCATAGCTAGAACCCAGAATGGAAGATTTTTCTAATACACTAAAGGACCCTTAATTTTCCTCTAAAAACAACCTAAAATACCAACAGAGATACGAAGTTTTCAAAGGTCTCTCCCCGCGAAAAAGACAGCATAACCAATAACTACCAACAAGTCACGCGACCACCTATCACATTCACCTTCACCTTCACCCAATCAGACTTCAGAAGCCCTACTCCCGTATTAGCACTAGTGAATTCATGTACACCAGCCACAGCCACAGCCAGCATAAAACGTGGTCCTCGAAATCCAAATCATCTATTCACTAATCTTACATACCAATTAAGCGAGATGATAACCTATCACAGATCTTCAAGATTTATATAAAACCAAAACGACTTTACTCCCAAGCGTGAGCAGCATGTAAAATAAGTAGAGTAGGTTAAAGTAAAGCATCTACCTACTCAACCTACTTACCTATCACACCTCTCTATTTAACCCTACTAACTTAATCGAGTAAGAGAACTAACTGGTTATTACTCTGAACAGACAGACAGACACCTTTCTAAGAATATTATTATGTTATTGTGTTAGAAAGACTCGTAAGATTACAATGAAAGATGATTATATAAACGATATAGAATAATCTCATTACCTAATACCTATTTTCTTTTCTCATTAACCTACAGGTTTTAAGTAAATTGATATGTTCCTACCAGACCTTAAGAGTAATATACTTACTCCTAATAGGTATTAGGTAGTGTGTAAAGAGTAATGTAATGACCAGGTCTCTCACTCTCCTTGTACTGTACTATATCTCCGTTTCTATAAAGTTTTAAAAGCAGTTTGCTAGTCTACTTAAGAGAGGAACTGGTACGTTATATATATGGTGTATGGTATATGGTATATGGTATATGGTATATGGTATATAGTATGAAGCCCTAACCAACCACCTTAGTCCGTCCACCTCCGCCCATACCATCAAGACTAGACTCGACCAAACGACTCCCTCAAAGCCAGTATTTAAAGCAAAACATTAAATAAAAAAGAACCTCAAAGAGGACCAGAGATTGATGGTAGTAAAACGATAGATGTATTACTACTGTACCTCGTCAAGAGACAAGTATAAGTGTAAGTGTAAGTGTGCTTTAATAGGTATTCCCAAAAAAAAACACCAACCAATAAAACCCGAAATCCCCAGAACTCCAAGTGAGGCAGGCCATGAATCTACCCATCAATCCAGTCAAGACAAGAACTTTTAGAACCTCTAATGCTGATGCTATGTAATGTAAACCCCCACACCGGCCATGCATGCTTCTTCAATGCGTCTTCAAGACTTCTTTCTTCAAAAAAGGGGTATCCAAATCTCTCAGATCAAATCCCATCTAACCCTCGTCCCCCTTCTCATTCTAATTCCCCTCTCTTTCTCCCTTGCCATGCCTCTAGGACAAACCGCCCCAATCTAATCAACCTCACTCTCCTCAACCTCCATCCTATGCGCCCTTTCCCTCTCCCTCTCCCTCTCCTCCCGTTCCCTCTCTCTCTCTTCCTGCCTAACCCTCTCAGCTTCCTCCTCCTCCATCTTCCTCACTCTCGCCGCTTCCACCTCCGCCGCCACCCTCCTCCTCTCCTCCGCCTCCCTCCCCCCATCAAACTGCACAACCCACAACCTCTGCTCGCCACAAAGAAAGATCTCCCCCTCCCTTCCAAACCCAAAATTCGCAATGCCTTTACCGCCCGGTACATCAATCCTACCAATCAATATACCCCCCGAATTCCAAATTTCCAACCCGGAACCAGTCCCCGCATACAAATTCCCGTGTTCATCACAGCGAATCCCATCGGGTACACCCCTCGTGGCGTAGGCAAAGGTCCTCCTGCCCTTAAGGAATGGCTGGTCATTTTCAACCACAACATCAAAAACATAAATCGTCGCGGGTTTCTGTAGATCCATCGTCCCATCCCCCCTCACAACCCCAGTATCACTCACAAAACACCGCCTCTCATCAGGCGAAAAACAAATCCCATTACACCTCTCCCACTCCCCCGCCCCAACCCTACAATCGCCGGTATTAGGATCAAATCGATAAACCTGGTTAGGTAACTCAGGTCGTCTACGAAAGCCTTGTTCAAACCCATAACTCGAGTCTGTGAACCAAATCGCTCCATCACGCGTAACAGCCACATCATTAACACTATTAAAATCCCTCCCATACCAGCTTTTAACTAACGCCTTGGGAGGTGCAGAACGTGGCATATAATACAATCCCCCCGTTCCCTGAACCGGTGAACCTTGGGCACAGAATAAAATCCCTTCTTCATACGCCGTTCCACCATTCGGCATATCGATCCCGGTAGGTGGGCGCAACTTCGCCCATTCCAATTTCGAGATGGTGTTGGGCTGTAACGACGAGGGCGAACGGGTGAGCTTTAGTCGCGAAATGAGGATGGTGGGGTAGAGAGATGTCGAGGAGGATTGGAGAAGGTTGGATGTTATGTAGAGCTCGTCGGTGGAGGGGAGGTATACACATGCTTCGTGGAAGAACGGGTTTTTGCTTGTGGAGAGCGTGGAGAGGAGGAGGGATTGCGTTGGTGAGGGGCCGATTATGGAGGTTAGTTCTGGGGAGTATTGAACTATTGTGAGGGTATCGCTTGTTGGGGGGCTTTCGAAGGGTCTATTTTCTATTAGTCTCGAGCTTTGAAAAGGCAGAGGGGGAGAATGTACCGAATACTGCCATTACATTCTGCGATGCGGTCCGCTATCTATGTGCTGTTAGATTTATCTTCGAGAATCAAAGGAGGGGAAAAGCTTACCTTTACCTCTAAGGGTAAGACCGAAATATCATTATTCGAGACAGTCGTCATTCTTGCTTGCTTGCCTTTTGTAGGTGTTGTACTTTCAATCCAAAAGAAATCGCAGGCTTCAAAATGCAACGACTCGCGAAGGGGACACTTTTACTATGTTTACCCTGCTCCTGCACACATGCACGACACAAGATCAAACAAGCATTCCAAGTGAAACCAATAAAAAAAAAGAACGTGAGAAAAATCTAGGAACTTTTTAATTTGGAAAAAAACGATAGATGAGCAGGGACAACAAGCAACAACCAAGGGACGGAAATGCATAGAAAAGAGGGGAATTATGGAGGGGGATGAGGTTGGAGTTCGTGTAGCCCAGGCAAATAAATGACGCTGCCAGGGTAGGCAGCGGGGTACGGAAGTACGGAGGTACAAGGTCTCATTTTCGTTTTCGTCAAATTGCCAGCCAGCTCACAAACGTTACCTACACTACAGAGTACAGAAAATTGTAGGTCACAACATCACGATTCAATAATTTCAGACTGATTCATTTTAATAAAGAATCTTGTGCATTTATTGAGTTAATCAACCTAGCACAAAACTATCGGTATGTATCTGTATCTGTAAAACAGACTTCCTATGAGCTTCCATAATTCTCCAGATCTGCATGCATATGAGACCCTCGAAAAAAGAAGCTGCGCTAAACACTAAAGCCTCCACGCTCTCTCATCCAGAAAACGCCTTCATAGCCCAAACGCCCGTAAAAAGCAGTGCCAGTGGCAGTGGGACAATTACATAGAAGAGTACATTTGTAAGAGCAAGGATGCCATTGTCTCGTTACCGTCACGTCAAACGACCCAAGTACGAATGATCATAGGATCCAAAAGGCATGCCTGACCAATCGCCGAACATCCAATCCATCGAATCAAAGTACACTCTCTCCTGATAAGTTAGTCCAGAATATGCTAGATTGTTGATCGCTCCGTCCGCAAGTTGACTCAAAGCCGCCTCAGTTGTGCTCTTGGCCTTCAGTTGCTCTCTCCAAGCGTAATGCAGGTCGTAGATGTGACTTACGCCCATACGGAATTGAATGCGGAGGGGTAGAGACTCGGGCTTGCCTGAGGATTGAGATGCACCAAGAGCACGCTGCATGAGTGGTACACTACCAGCAACTCTGGAAGCGAGATCACTGCCTAGGGACATCTTATTGATAGCCAAGATGATGCCATTGAACAAAGCTGAGCCCTGCTGAGTACCGACTTGATCAGCAAAGGAGCTGTTGATGATCTTGACCATAGCAAAGGTGGACGAGAAGATGGTTTGCGCAATAAAATTGTCGCAGTGATCAAAAAGGGTGCCATTTGAAGTTTCGAGATTCATGACTTCTTGAAGAAACATGCAAGCAGCACTGTACAGATAGGACAAAGCCATTGCAGTTGAGCCTTCGGCGGGTGGGATGAAGGCTGTTTGACCATCGCCAGGCGGAAGGAAGAAAGCAAATGCATGGAGATGGACATTGGCTGCAAGAAGGTGGAGCTGGGTAACAGCTGTAGAAGATTAGCAAGTGATTTTTGTACAGACATCAGAATACTCACTTGACATGTGATCCTTCAAAGCCATTTCCAATCGGCCATAAAGTGCTCGCAAATGCTCGAGACATTGGGCACGTCCTGCTTCGGGAACCAAACCAGTGGGCTCAGTCTTGTTACAGTAGAAGGTCTTTGTAACATCATTGAGGAATTGCGAAATCTTCAATTGACCGACAAGATCAGAAGGAAGCTGGTGAGTAGAGAGGAATGTGAAATCCGATCCAAGAACACCTTCATAAACAGTGTTAGGAGGCAATCCAGTGACAGTAGATGTACTAGGGCACGTTAGCTACGAGCCATGGAGCTTAAATCAACCAAAGGTCAGAACATACCTCTCAGCAACAATGTTACAAGCAGCCCATGTCATCAATCGATCTCTTTGCTCGGCTGGTGACAACTCTCCTCGAAATGGAACTTGAGCACGAGCATCAAGATGAAGCATATTTTGCAAAGCAATCTGCATCATCAAGTTGCTCAGTTGAGGTGTAGGGTCCTTGAGGTCTCGTTCAGTTGGCAATGGCCAGTAGCAAATAAGAGCAAGAGCCTTCACGACGTGATAGGTTTGAGGGGTATCAGAAATGGTTGACCACAAGAAGCGAGTGTAATCAGGGGCGAGAGAGTGGAGAAGAGTAGAATCACGAGAGTAACGTCTGGCACCAATCATGACAATAGTCCATCCTAGGAGGGGGCATAGATTGAAGTAGAAGTCTGGTGATTGCTCGGGGTCGAGGAATGGCAGAAGGGGGTGGTAGAACGTGAAGAACCTATCAAATGCTATTAGTATATCGTTCCAATGGCTTGGAAAACGTTGCAGTTAGTCAAATTGTCTTCAGCTTGAATCAATTGTTGATGGTAGGAAAAAATAATCAAAACGATCAACTCCAGAATTTGTGTTAATCAATCATTCGCAAGACCCAAACATTTCTGTGAATTGCTTCAAATCGATCTAGAAAAAAGAACGACGTCGAAGGATTTTTTGTCCATCGTAAAAATAGATGGAAGGGTTGGGTGGGGGTTATTGTAGAAAAGGAATGTAAAACTCACTTTTTGAACAAATCATCAAGATGATCTCCAGGCATTACATAATGACCGAGCAGCTCTCTCGTTGAGGTGGTTCGGGGATTAGCCGGATCGGCGGCATTGGCACCATTCTCCAGCTGGTCGGGACGAGGAGGCGCAACCCCAGCACCAGCCTGAGCTTGACGTCTCAACTTCCACTTCAAATCATCAATCTCACGTTGCATCTCGGCATATTTGCTTCAACACACAATTAGCTTAGTGCTCTCAGAAAGACGCGTAGAAAATGAAAAGACTTACTCTCGACGACCAACTCGCTTGAAGAGCGTGTCAACGGTACACGTCTTCCCGAGCTTTCGACAGCGCGAACATGGCGCGAACGGGGATTGCACGACATCACAACGAAGCTGTAAGTCGCATCAGCAAAAACAGGTCATCGTCATCGGACTCGGGGAAAGTGTGAGAGAGAGAGAGAGAGAGAGAGAGAGAGGACTGACCTTTTGTTGGCGACAATCATTGCAAGCTCTCTTCATCGGCTTCATACCCTCATGCGCACTACCATTGCCGGCTCCCATAGAACCCATAGAACCCATAGAGTTCATACCACCCATTGCCATGCCGCCCATGCCCAAATTCAACACCATCTCTCTCTCATGATGCTCCTCACGCACCTCATCAGGACTATGGCTCCGGACCTCGGGATTGACATGTTGGTTTGGATTTTGGTGTTGCTGCTGTTGTTGCTGGTGGTGTGACAACTGGAGCAAGTGCGCCGTCGCAGCTCGGGCATCATCGCGGACTGCATTTACGTTTCCCGGGCTCGCCATCGGCCTCATTGGCGCTGGTGCTTGGTTAGGATCGCGATCCATCTTTGTCACCGAGTTCTCTGAGTTCTCTCTCACTCAATGGCGTAGTTAGTTTGAATTGCGGAATGAAATAGGAGGATGGAGATGGAGGAGAGGAAGGAGAGTTGAAGTCGGACCGTTGACCGGTGGAAAGGTCGGCTTAGTTCCTGCCAAGACTTCTCGTCCCTCCGACGCTAACCTAATACTTTTTATTATCCGGCCCGCGTCGCCAGTGGTCGGGCCTATATTTTGAGTCTGGACAGGGGTATGATTGACGCGTGATTGGCTCAACATCCCTGTGTCGGAAGGCTGCTATTGTCCTTGTTGCTTAGACGACAAAAGCAGCAGAAGGTCAGGAATTACAACAGTAGGTACAAGCCAACTAAAGTCAGACCACCAAAGACATTCCACCAGATTCCATAACAGAAGCCTTAACTAATGATTATCATGTTGAGTTATTGTTGACCAGTACTGCATTCTCTCTAGTACTAACAATGTCTCTTTAAGTGCTTTATACCTTTATACAGTTGAAGTACATTCATTCAGGGGTCAATTGGACTAACTAATGACTACTACCTAGGTATGTTCTTCACAAATCTGGAATAGTATGTACTATAGTGGATGACTTCTTACATGCAACTGTATCCTGTCACAACCAATAACACAAAGTAGCATAGCCTCCCTCCACTGTACAACTCTGAGCAACCTGGAACAACCAACCCCAGCCCAGAAAGATACTAAAGCGTTTCCTGCCAGCAAGTGGCACATGTCACAAAGAATATTGATAGGAAATGAGATGGAATGAAATGAAATAGTTCAAGGTTCAAAATACCATGTATTGATACTTGAGTCATCCTCAAGATGAAAAACAGCCATTCCCACCAACATAAAAATGTGAGAATATCATCCTAAGCTTCACCAAAGTAAAAGTCGCAAACAATCAATGATCCAACGCCAATGCCATACAAGCCCACTGATGACTTTGGTCCATGTTGAAAGTCAGACTGCCATGCACCTGACCTGACGAAACCTACCCACGTGAGTACCAAGGACTACATTTTGGTAGACAGAAACCATCTTTTCTCCCCCGTGATTTTTACCACTGAACTTTTCCTTCTCAACTCCCCCCACATATCTCATATGGTCTTCCAGATGGCCATCGTAACGTAGTACTGGGGATTCAGTTGTCCTCCAACAATGGTGCTCTCTCCTGGTCTGCTGGAACAATAGAACCCTCTCGTCTTATGCTGAATTCCTTGCCAAAGATACCTGGGATCGCAATGAGAAGAGTAGCGACAAACAAAGTAGCCATAATAGTAAATGCAAAGATCCACTGGAACGCAATGACCTTGGTAAAGAATTGACCGACTCCCAAGGAAGCAGTCAAGATGCTAAGAGCAAAGCCCATGGTATAATCCTGTACGATATTTAGTTTTAGTCCAGGATTTAGAAAGGATAGCTACCAACCTTATAGGCAAGAAGGAAGAACAATCCATAAACGAGAATTCCCCAAATGGCAACATTTGCGAAGATGCGAGCTGCAAGGTGGTGAGCATTGACGGCAATTGCTCCATTCCAGTATAACGCCACGAATGTCCATGCAAGTGGCCCAGATGCAACGGGAATATGTACAAGTCGTGTTACCGTGTTGTGACGGAAGTAGAGGAACGAGAGGTTGAAAAAGTTAATGATCAGCATGATTTCGGCCCAGATGAAATGAGATCGAACGAAGAGCATGACGAAGGCAAACTGAAGAAGGTTGTTGAATATAAAGTGGGATCCAACACCTGCTGCTGCGTGAACATGGGCGGGATCATTTGAGAAGAGGTGCCACATGTAAGCAATTTGAAGAAGGAAGAGAGCGAGCCTAGAGATTTAGTTAGTATAGCTCTCGGACTTGGAGTAGTTTGACATACCAATATAGAGATGCAATCACAGCATTGAGAGCAAAAGGAGTTGGGTGGGTGCGGTTGTGACCCCAGATTGAATTTCTCCATCCAACTTTATCATCCAATGGTTGTCCGAAAGTGTAGTAGATTGAGGCGAGGACAGTAATGAGCCATGTTGTGATGGTGAGGACTTTGTAGGTCCAGATAGCTCGGGCTGGATGCTCCTCTCTTCTGGAAAAGGGGTTTGCTGCTACACAATTCGTTAGCCTGAATGCAGGGTGTGGAGTAGTTGAGGGCGAGGAATATTGCATACCAGCAAAGGACGACATGTTGGCTACTCGGAGACAATGTGTGGTATTGTTGAATGTTGAAAAAGAAGATCAAAAGCAAAAGTGGTCTTTTTGCAAGACAAGTCGAAGTCGGTGTAGAATTAAAGTGTCAGGACTCTTGGGGGAAGGTATCAACGGGTCCGTAGAGCTAGCTGGAGTTGTAGCAAGTCAGACAATGCTTATTGAAGGTCCGGTCCGAGACATGAGGAGAGCAGTAACAAGAAGATTCACTTACCACCTGCACAACACAATGTTGTCGAGATTACAATTCCTCAAGAAAAAAAGGGAAAGGGAAAGGTTACGAGGTGAAGAAGCTTACCTAGGTAAGGTTTTTATCATTGTTGTACCTGGTCTGGTGATTCAAGTATGGAGGGGAAGACCAGAGGGGAAGACCAGAGTCATTAGCTCCAACCAAGGAAGGCACGAAGGAGCGACGCCTTCTTACCAGTGACGTACGTTTGTCTGACACTGTAACCCGTTGCTTTGCGAGGCAATGCGGAGGAAGCCACAAGGTAACAAAGAGCATTTGCCAATCAATTCCCTTCCCGAACACCTGCCCACTGTGCCCACTGTGCCCAGTCTTTTCTCTATCCACCCTTCAATGTGTCCAGGTGGGTTTCACAGTTTTGAGGCTGGGGGGGTTAATTGAGTGGCGTCTCGGAAAAGCAGCATTCAATGTTTTCGATGGCGTGAAACCAAATTCTCCCAACTCTTGAATCCACAGGTTCCAAATACACAATGTTATCAGACTGCGTTTAATTGACGAAAGGAGTTTCAATTCTAAACATATCGGTTGCTATTTTCGATTTTTAATGTTTATATAAAGTCAATTCCCATCATCAAGACACCGGAAAAGAATCTACTCAACGCCGCTTTCTCTCTCCAGAAGTACGAGAGGCAACACCGAGGCGTATTTTCCAGTTGCATCAGAGCTGTGAGGGGTAACTTTGCTCCAGCCCTTCATATTGGCCCATTTCAAACGCGGGGCAGAAATGCTGGTCCCATGCAGCCCCATATCCATCTCCTGCTTTCCCATCCAGGGAAAAAACTTTGCCATCTCATGTTGGTTTAGGACGCTTTGAGCGTTGCTTCATTCTTTTACGCAATTATCGTTGAAGAAATTTCAATCTCTTCACTTCGTGGAAAAGTAACACCACGAAGCGAATAAGAAATTGATCCCGATCTCTGGTTGCACTTTGGAAATCGCCACTTCTATTTGTTGTAGCAGTGTAGGTAGCACATGGCATTTCCAAGGAACAGATCCGGAGCTACACTCCGCCATGCCGTACGAGGGGACTGGATGCAGGAAACTCGTGATATGTAACTCTTGAGAACATCAGAAAGGTGAGGTCATGCCATTTCGAAGAAAGTAAAGAGATTTATCATACGATGAAGCCGTTCTCTTGGTTTATGATAGATCATCGATGAAATTGTACAGAAATGAAAATGAAAATGAAAATGAAGATAGAGTTGGAAACGGTCATCGCCCGATTTCAGCCACACTCTCTCTCCAACTCATCAGCCACAGTCAGGGGGACCGAGGCACGTCGTCACCGGATCCATTCCCCTGCCTTGACAAGCTTGTCCTGCTGGAGCTGTTGATGCTGCATCACTGATAACGAGTCAACAATCAACACAATCAATAATATCATCCTCCTCTCCAAATCATCGCACTTAGTCATTATGAAGTTCTTAAAGTTCTCAGCGCTGGCGCTTTCTGCTGCTGTCGTTTCTGCCCGCTTCGTGGAACCTCATGAGAAGGATCAGATCGTTATCAACGCAAGCGGCATCTCGGAAGAACTGTATCTAATCGAACTTGCGCCAGGTGAAACACAATGGGTGACCGAGGAGGAGAAGTGGGAGTTGCGAAGAGTATGTAGTTATCTATATACCGTCTTGATATAGCATGATGTAGGAGAATATGCTAATGAATAACCCTCACAGAATGGTAAACAGTTTATGGATATCACTGCAACACAGGATCTCGGTTCATACAAGATCGCCTCTTCGAAGAAAGCCCCGACATTCCCAGAGAAGCCTGTGTTACAAGACCAGTTAGCTCCCATGATGAAGAATCTTACCAAAGCAAACATGGAGAAGAACCTCGAGCACTTTACCTCCTTCCACACCCGATACTACAAGTCGGATTATGGGAGACAATCATCTGAATGGTTGTTGAAGCAGGTCAAAGATATTGTTAAGGATTCTGGTGCAGAGGAGCATGGTGCATTTGTGAAGCATTTCCCACATCCTTGGGGGCAAAACAGCGTTATCGCTACCATTCCCGGAAAGAAGAACTCGACTGTGGTAATCGGTGCCCATCAGGATAGCATTAACCTCTTCCTACCATCCATATTCTCCGCTCCCGGTGCGGACGATGACGGATCAGGAACCGTTACTATTCTAGAAGCTCTGAGAGTTCTGCTTACTTCCCAGGATGTGATCAAGGGAAATGCGGAAAACACCATTGAGTTTCACTGGTATTCTGCAGAGGAAGGTGGACTCCTCGGTAGCCAGGCAATCTTTAAAGAATACGAAAAAACCGGTCGGGACATTAAAGCAATGTTGCAGCAGGATATGACAGGATATGTACAAGGTACCTTGGATGCCGGGTTGGAGGAGTCAGTGGGAGTCATCACCGATTTTGTTGACCCTGCTCTCACCACGTTTATCAAGACCGTTGTCACAGAGGTAATTTATCTCACCGGGACTTTCCACGAATTAAGCTGACTTTTTTTCTTCACAGTACTGCACGATTCCATACACCGAGACTAAATGTGGGTATGCATGCTCCGATCACGCTTCCGCATCGAAAGCTGGTTACCCTTCTGCCTTCGTAATTGAGTCTGCATTTTCCAACTCGGATAAGAGGATTCACACGTCGGATGATTTGATCAAGTACTTGAGTTTTGACCATATGCTTCAGCATGCTAGACTCACGCTCGGTTTGGTGTATGAGTTGGCGTTTGCAAAGCTATGATTGCGAATACGGTCATCCCCCTTTAGATTTAGTTTGAGCACGGATTGGATTCTTGTGCCAATTCTAGAAACATAGAATAATTGGAAATGATTGTTCCAGAAGTCTCACACAAGCGAAATTGTCTTGAATTTGGCATAATCAATAATTGCCTGCCTATTCAAACACATTTGATGCATGAAAGAAAACAAACTTACAGCTTTCGAGACGTAAAACATATTTGTTTCATTTTCCGTCTAGAATTCCACGTGGTGATTTGTACTAACAAAATGATTTTTTCAAACGCGATATTATATTCATTATTTGAAGCCTTATAGAATCTCTACTGTTTAAATATGAATGACACGTTCTTTCACATGCTCCACCAAGCTGCAGATGTACCGATGATACGGGTCATCCGGGGAATAAGACATTTTGATGGCACGCAGCCACGGGCCATCACTGTCCATCGCAGTCATTCACGGACCCCGGTAATGTACGGTGATTGGCCAATCTCTACAACGACAGGACACCGCCTGCTATCTAAAGCCGGTTGCTTATCGCGGACTCACTCCTACTTACCCCGTGTTCTCATCTCACTTCCCAACAGCTTCGCCAACTGCAACTCCTATTTCTACCTATTTCTACTTAACGTCCCTTGGAACTCTCCTGGATAGAGAGTCTTCTTGGTCTTCTTGTTCTTCTTTCCTTCTGCACTTACTCTTCTTCTGTAAAGATCAGTTCGCAGAACTTCAACGGCTACGCAATATGGCTATCTACTCCAGTGTTCCTCCACCTGAGCAGCAGGTTCCAGTTACTGCTACTGCTACTGCGCCAACTACCACTGCTCCGGGTTTGACTGCTGGTCTTGCCTCACTTTCGATTTCTGCTCCGGCACAGGGAAGTGGAGTTTCTCTGTCCATTCCTCTCGATGCTGTTAAAGCGGTTAAAGCGAGGAAGGAACGATTGAGACGGGATAGCATGAAGCATCGAGAGGCCTTGTTGAAGGGAAAGGAGGGGAGTAGAAGACGTCAACGTTGGGAGAATGGTATGTTATCTATTTATTATCTACTATTCTTCTTGCAAACCAGAGATACTAGCAGGAGGGGCGTTCTTATGCCGGTGGTGGGTGGTGTGAGGTTCAGACTATGACGCGTTGATAAGACTTGACAATACTCGCGACGGGAGACATGATAAATAGAAGTGAGAAACTAACAGAACCACCCAGACCGTTTCATCAACGTCCCCAACGCTCAACCTCCCCTCCCATCAGACTGGGAAATCCATCCAACCTACCCCGTCCACAGCGTCCCCTACTACCTCGCCCCCCTCTGGGACCTCCGCGCCGAACAAGCACGTAAACCCTCCTCCAAATCCAAATCCAAGTCCTCCAAAAATTCCAACGAGCAAAAAGGCCGTATTCCATCCGATCTCAAAGCCAAACTCAAGCGTAGTAAAGGCGCCAAAAGTCTGCTTCAAGAACTCGAGGAGGAAGTTAGGAATTTTGTTAGGGAACACGAAAGAGTGCAACGGCTGCATGCTAGTGGACGTAACGAGGATGATGAACCGGAGTTGGATAGCGAGGATGAAGAGATTGTGTTTGTGGGACGCAATGGGAAGATGAGTGATTTGGTACGAGCGGAACGGGAGAAGGCGGAGAGTTTTTTGCAGAGGGAGAAGTGTATTTGGGAAGGGGGTGTTGATGAGCAGGGGGGTGGATTTGGGTATGTTCCTCTTATTTTCTTTCTATTATTTCCCCCTTCTCCTTAATTTTATGATCAGTTTTGGGATGCAAGTTACTAATTTGTTAACAGTCGTTGGCTCGTCCATTCCATTGCCGAGTACTACGGACTCTCCTCCCGCTCCGTCACCGTTGGGGACCCGGCGAGACGTGAGGCGTATGTTAGTATCAGGGCACCTCCTAAGGGCGTCAAGATGAAGACTGGACGCGAGGTTGGGACTTCTGGTTTGGGTGGAGAGCTTCCTAGACCTCTTTACGGGTTGATCTGATTTTGCTACTATCCTATACCTCCTTCGTAGACTATCATTTTCGATGGTGTTTGCAAAGGAAGGGAACAGTGAGTAAGTGGGTAGAATTGTGCTTTGGATAGATGGACCGTTTGGTTGATTTGTTTGAGCACTTTTCTCTTCTTCTTCCTTTGGGGTTTGGGGGTGATGGGACGGGATGTGATGGGATGGGCTTGAATCTTGGATGGATGGTATTAGAATAGAGCAACAGAGCAGAGCGATAGATAGAGAGATAGAGAGATAGAGAGACAGAGAGATAGAGATGAATGTAGAAGGAAGTTGTAATGGTATTCTTCTTCTTCTTGTTCTAGTCCTTGATTAATGTGACGCGTTGGTTGGTGGTGGGTATTAAGTCTTCGTTCGAATTTCTTTTCGCTAGACATTTGGAGGTTTCGTATTCCTATTGGTATGGTATCCTGATCTACTTGCTGCTGAATAACACTAAAGAATTTCACTTCTTTAGCTCCATCAGATTCAAATTAGATATATATCCGAGACTTAGTGGCGGGCTTTCAATTGTTGTTATACTGTCCTTTCTCGCGTTGGCTATACTTAGGTAGTTTAGTGGCAAGAGCCCCAGTTTCGATCGCTATGGACCCTGATGTTCCCACGGGGTGACAGAATGGGCCGTTGCTGTGTTTGCGAATGCGAAGCATAGGTACCTTTTGGGGATTGGGAATTGTTATGATTGTTGCTTGGTGGTTGGGGGTTCAGGCTGGGATTTGGGGTTTGTGCGTTCTTGAGGAGGTGGGAGGTGGGAGTTTGGTGGATATTGATTGATTCTTGTTTTGTCAAACTGGTTCAGTTCGAAATTCTAAAGCGGACGGGATGGGGATCAAATCAAGGACTAAGGAAGGAGCTAATTAAGTGTGCAGTACAGAACGAAATGTCGCAATGAGAAATGTGTTTTGTAAGTGAGAAGTTCTTGAAAATATTGGAATCGTAAGGAACCTTTGAATTAGAAAGTTTGGAAGGTGTGTCGCTTGGCTGTTATAAGGAAACCTTTAGCTTGGAGAGATTCGTAGGCGAGTTTCCAGGAGAGGGGTGATGAGGTATGTCACGTGAAGATGGACATAAAACAATATCGCTGGTACGGCTTTTTGGGCTATTATAGGATATCAAAATTGAATAGGCTTTGCAAGTAATCTAGAGAATAAAGTCTGGGGCAAAAGTGAGCGATGAAAGCTAAGTCCGTAATCAATGGAACCTAGCAGCAATAAATGTGATATTTGTTCACGTGACATAAAACCAAATATACTATCATCACCACTCAAGATCTTGGATACTGGTATCTCATTATCCCAAAACCAGCTACATACTACTTTCTTTCTTAGGGACATGTATCAAATATAGAGGTTACCTGTATGGCGTCCGATATCGACATCATCGGTCCTTCTCGCTTACGCCGACCAATCACCACGCTACAAACCACGATAAACTTCCATCCCGTGTCCCATCTCGCCAAAAAAAGACCGTCGCAAGTTCGCATTAAGCAGGAGCAAGGTGTATCGCCCTACATACCACGAGGCTTCCCTATTAATGGCACGAACCAGCAGCAAATGGGGGCTTAACTGTTAGAGCTGCGACAAGCCTCATGTAAGGCTGACAGCTGCTACGCCACTTTTTTCATTAACTTATAACCCGAGGTACAGACCTCGAAGTTTCAGTTCATCTCTTCTTACGGAAATATCTCTAGATAATTTATTTTTTCCTTATTTCGTGTTTAGCTGTGGTTGTGATTGAGTTTTTTATATATTACGAGAATTCGTCATAGATTACATTTCTTATTTCCCTCGTTTCAATCCTGACATGTCATTCATCTGAACTTCATCATCTACCTCCTCACTTTCTTTCTCGTCCCATCATCTTTTTCATTCCTTTAAAAATGATTCCGCGACAATACATATCGATCTTGGTGCTCATCCTACCGATATACTATCTCACAAATCGATTCAACCGTTTCAATGCTTTGTTCCATGAACATTCCGGTATTGCTATTACCCAGGAAGAGGTAGTTCGTGGACATCCGTTTGCGAATTCTTCGATAGCGGGGACGGAGCAGAAAGAGGTGATTCCTAAAATCATTCATCAGGTTTGGCATAATTGGAATGGAGGCGGGGATCGGGATTTGGATAATTCGACGTTACCGAAGGATTGGGAGGATTTGAGGGCTACTTGTAAGGGGTTGAATCCGGATTGGGAGTTTAGGGTATGTTCATTTCTCATCATAGAACATTGTGATGCTGCAATCACTTGTAGAAATTGAGGGTTAAGGGAGGAGATTGTAGAGGAATTTCGCGTAATTGAGACTGACATTTTTATTAGTTATGGACTGAGAAAACATCTAGAGAGTTCCTTGCTCTGAACTACTCCTGGTTTCTTAAAACCTATGATGGATACAGATATCCCGTCCAAAGAGCCGACACAATCCGCTACTTCCTGATGAGACACTATGGAGGAATCTACCTCGACCTAGATAATGTAAGTTCCTCACTCATTACAAGTACAAGTGCAAGTACATACGAATGACTAACACGACATCCCAGGGCTGCAAAACCCCTCTCACTCCCCTCCTCCCCCTCCCCGTCTTCGTAACCGACTCAGGCACCCGCTCCCTCCCAAACAACATCCTAGGCGCCACCCCCTCCCACCCCTTCTTCACCCTCCTCACCAACTCCCTACCCTCCTACTCATACAACTACATCTTTCCCTACACCACCGTCGCCTACGCCTCAGGCCAATGGTTCCTCACCGCAATGTGGGAACAATACCACAAAATGGTATCAACCGCCACAATCCTCAACGAAGAAGAAGCCGGAGAATGGGAAGCCGGTGTAACAAGTGATATGAGACTTCACCGCGTCATGATGGAGGATGACAAGGTGAATGAATGGGTCTTCTTTACCAAAGGACGTGGTGGCAGTTGGGTGCGTTGGGATAATAGGGTTTTTGGGTGGGTAGAGGATCATTTTGGGTGGGTGCCTGCTATTTTTCTGGGGTCGTGTGTGGCGGTTTTTGGGGTGTGGGTTAGTGTTTCGAGGTTTTGGACTTGCTTTGGGAGGACGGAGAAGAGGGGGAGGTTTGAGAAAGTTCGGGGGAAGGAGGATGATGAGGTTTGATTTTGGATTTTGGGGATGGGATGAGGGCGTTTGTGTATGTTTAGAGGATTTGCTGTTTAAATGAGCGTGCGCTGAGGTTGGTATCATCTGCTTGCTTCATGACACTTGGGGTGTTTAGCTAAGTATCAAAATATATTTGGAATCAAAACTCAACTAGACGGTGACCAAAATGACATGATAGCACTTACAGTACTCACTAGTCTTACACCTGACAAGAATCTGAAAGTATTCATAATGAATTCACGTAAACCATGAGAGCAACACAATTCAGATCAAAGTGCGACTCAAAATAAAAGGCCAACATGTAAATTCGGCACCTGGTATCATCATTTCTCATGGCTCATCATAACCTAGAATAAATAAAAAGAAAGACTCTTGATATCATGAAAAGTCATCGAATCCAGGTATCAAAACGCCCCACCTTTGTAAACAAAACTCTAAATCCAATCTAATTAGAACCTCCAACAACCCTCCCATAAACCGATGGGAACAATCCCCGTTTCCCCATATAAGTACCGAGCCACCATTCCCCATTAATGTCCTTACACTCCCTGATCTCCGCCCCCTTAGGAAACGCCAACTCATCATCCGCCCCTTCCTCGGGATACCAACTCCACCTCGCAACACAACGCATACCCTCCCCTCCTTCGGATGGAAATCCAGGATGTTGTTCGAAATTCGGGACCGAGAGAGGAACAGAATTCGTCACATTATTAGTGACGAGTTTCTGATGTTTATCGCCCCAAGACCATTTTTGCAAATCTGGAAAGTCGGGTGAGGGGAAGGCTTCGGTATGGAGAAGCCATCCACCGATGAGATCCGAGGCGATAACTCGTCGTTGTCCACCATGCTTTGATTCAAAGCCAATAATCATCATACGATGTCCTTCGAGACAGCGTCGCCAACCCTTTGGACCATTTTCGATGCTGATACGACGGTTGGCCACGAGTCTGTTGTAGCAATTTGTGCAGATGTCGTAATCGCCTGATTGGCGATTGGGCAATTTGCTGCTGGTGCATGAAAGACAGTGAAATCTTGTGGTAGTGAAATGGATGCAGGCACGACATATATCGCAAGCTGTAGAGAAAGTTAATGGCTTAAAGTGCCCAATATTCATGACATCTGGGCCCGTGAGTATCGATGCAGACGCAGGGATCTGGATTGGTGATATAGGAGCGATATCAGATATTTCCGGCGATTTATAAGTTAAAGGGAGGAGAGGATGTGTACAACATTTGCCCTGGTTTACACAGGTATTGCAAAACCCCCAGTCTCCCTCGTTACAAAAATCGCAGCGCCAGTAACATTGATTTGTCCAGGCAAGACAATTTGCACAAAAAACACCACTTTGAAGTCGTTTCTGAGGATCTTCGTTGGTAAGTGTCTTTCGACCCTCGGCTCCTCCCGGAGTGGACTTTGGTGGGATATATCGACTCGCAATAAGCCCATGTGGCTTCTCCGCAGCTGCTGGCAGATCACCAGATCGTATTTGAGCCTCCCAGTTGGTCCACGCAGCATAGCCAAATCCAAACCAGTGCAGACAGCCTCTGAAATTGGCGGTACGGAAGCATCGTAGGCAAACATTGTAATTGCCACCATAGCAGATTCCACAATTGTAATGCAAATCATACTCAATATGGGGCCTAGAACAACGAGCACATGTTATAGATGGCTCAGGGTATAAAGGCGCCCTGCTTCTATGTCCTTGAGAAGCCGATGACGACGATGTTGGCCTCGTACCACTAGATAACGCCATGGCTCTATCAGAGAGAGAAGTACGCGGCGAATGATTAGGGGAAGGGCCAGGAGAGTGATTAGGAGTAAGTGGCGCTGGCACTAGATTTTGTTCAATGAAGGAAGATGACACGGCAAGAGAAGAAGATGCTGTCAAGATATCCGCTGGGGGTCCTCTCCGCGTTGAAGCAGTAGGGCCAGTCGCTTGTAACGAAAAATTCTCTACACGGGAAGTTGTTTCCAATCGTGGGCTAGAATTTGAACCTTGCTGGCGTTCTCGAGAAGAGGTAGAAACACCGCGGGGCCTTTGACTTGCTGGATCTGTCGAACTTCTTGAGTTTGTAGTAACGTGCGGCCGTGTAGTGCTCATATCCAACGACCGAGGTCTGCTACTTAACTCGGTAGATGATCGTGCAGCTGGTCTTGACATAAAATCCGCTATGGGAACAGGGGCGGTAGAGCTTCGACTGCCACTTGTATTCCGCCTTCGGTGATGTCTCTCATCGTGACTATGCACTTCTAGTTGGGCTGCATGAACTTGGCTCATGGATGGAGGTGGTCTGCTTCGTTCCTCCGCTTGGCTTACTGCGCTGGTGGTTCTGGAATGTATTCGCCTTCTGGAACTTCTATCGTCTCCAGATACCTCCCTTGACCCTGGTTCCGAAATTCGAGCTTGTCTTCTTTGATCAGCGGATCTTCTTCTTTCTCTTTCGCGTCTCGCTTTCTCGGCTTTCTCGGCCTGTCTTCTTCGGAAAGCTTCAGCAATTCTCTCGCTAATCTGATCTTCCTGACTGACATCAATATTTTCTAGATCAATGCCATCCAACAGTCCCTCTTCCCTAATCTGACGTAGGATTTCTTCTTCCATGTCCCGGGAGTCAACGTCGGAAGAACTGATCAAAGATCGCAGGGAAGACTGGTGTTCAATCTGGCGAGCTGCCGTTCGATGCGTCTCCTCATGCCTCCTCCTGCTTGATTCAGTATCACTTCTCTGCCGTCTATTCTCAGGTCCACTGTCTGAATTTGAATCCGTTCGCAGGGTGGTGCCATCCCTCGTCCTTCTCCTTGCAGACTCAGCCTCTCTCCGTCTTCGCCTCTCCCTTTCATCACTGCTCCGGCCATCTCTACTATCTTCTCTACTTGAGCTTGGCTGTGAAGGTCGCAATCTGTTATCCTCTCTCCTTCTCCTCTCCCTCCTCTCCCCGGTCCCTTCCCCCGCAACCCCCACCTCCCTCAGGCTCAGGTTCCTCACTTCTTCCATCAACCTTCGATCCTCGTCCTCCGCTCTCCTCTCCCGCAAACTCTTCTCCCGAACCTCAATTTTGGGCAGAATCTCGTCGCCAACCTTGTATTTCTTTGCCAATTCCTCCTTCTCCTCCGGTGTTCGGCCTTTCGCTGGATTCGCCGCCAAGAACATCTCGAGGAGCGTAGTTACTCTAGAATCGTGCCGTGTATTCCGCACCGGATCGCGACATGACGGGCAGGTATAAGGCGTTGTGCCTGGCGCGAGAGGAGTTTGGGCGTTGCGACTATTGCTAAGTTGCCAGCGGAACCATTCTTTCAGACAGGCGCCGCAGTAGGTGTGCAGGCAGTCGAGGAGGGTGAGAGGTTGGTAGAGAACTTCTGTACATATCTACGCCGGCAAGAATGTGATCAGCCAGTGGTCTCTTCATCGTGAGTATTGGAGTTGGGAGAGGCGCCGGCGCATTGAGCGATGTCATGGAGCTTGCTTCCGTGCCCCCGCAACTTCGTCCGAGCACAGGAACGCATGTTTAGACTCGGTAGGAAACTTACAGAACATGTCAACTCTTTTTCCAGATCCAGACCACGATTCTCCATGTCGCCATCCATGATTTACGATTTTTCCTCAGCTCGTGTCGAGGCAGAAGATTGTGTGGTACAAGTACTCGAGTACATGGAATAGATGATATCCACAACTGGTGGCGTAATGCCCGCTTTTGTGCAGCACAGTTCGTGTTGGCTGTAACCGTACGAGAAACATGCAGGGCTTACCGACTGCTGACGATGATGGCAAGACATATAGTACTAGTAACTAGTTATTAGAATAAGACGAGAAGCAAAGTGAATTAATAAGCACCGAAATATAAATGAATGGCCGATTAGTCGTTCTGCCCGAAAAAACCGACGTCTATATTAGGTTTTGAGAGATGGGATTCCCTTCCAGCTTTTCGGGTACTGTTACTAGTCCCAAGCTAAAACGGTCAACGGGATTGAGTTTCTACTACGTACTCGTAGGGCTGCTACAATGATTCTGACCGCCATCAATCGATTCCGGGCGTCAAATAAATTTCCCTGCATTCTGTTCTTCGGCAACCATTCAGCTTCGCTTATATCGATAATATAGCACGGATAGATATACTTGATAGATATTCCGAGAAACAACCCCACTTGTAATTGCATTCCCCGAAATAATCAATAAAAAATGAAGTATAAAACCATTTCCAAAGCTATTTCCAATAAAGGACCAGCTAAGCAAGAAAATGATCTATTATGATACATGTTTCTTCTTTCTCATCCCTTTCCCTTCTGACTTTATTTTTGATAGAAGATGATAATACTAAAAGGAAGCCAAAAAGTACTGGAGCGAACACAAAGACTCCAAGGTAAACACAAACCCACTAGCGAATCCGCTAGAACGAATCTACGCTCATCCCACTATTTCTCACAAATATGAGAATTTACCAGCTGTCAGCCAAGATTTAGATTATGTACCCCACTCTCACCTCTGCCAGCACAAAAATAACTAAAAAAAATATCACATTAGAAGATCTCTATAAAAAAAAAGGCCCTATACAGAAGAGCAAAAATGAAACTATTGATGCCTCCTGCCTGAATCGAACAAGCGATCTTTGCATATCTCGTAGATACAAGTGCAACGCAGTACCACTGTGCCAAGGAGGCTGTTATTTTCTTGATTTGAAAATGTCTTATTCTGCACCAAGTTATGAATTAGAAGTGTTTGTGGGAATGCTTCTATTTTTGGTGGCTTAGTCGGTGATTATTCGGTAGAAAGCAGTAGAACACGTGATATAAGTAGTGCTGATGTGTGGGGTATGTTACCTATGTGGGCAGTCTTTACTAATGTGTATCGTCTTTTTTGAAGTGTGTAGAAAGGGAGAATGGATACATACGTAAATGAAGAAACGCTGATGGATTGGTTTATTCATACATTTCTAATAGTTCTAGAACCCTTTTCAAGTTGGATCAGGAGTTACTTTGTCACACAATATTGAATCAGCTTCAAAAAACAGTTTGTGAAAGCAACGCATTTTTTTGTTATTTTTTTCTAATTGTTAATCCAGGTACAGCCAAAGCATAAAATCAAACGCATTTTTTCTTCTTCTTTTCTTTTTTCCTAATGGAAAGTCCAAGTACAAGCAAAGCATAGACGGAGCACGAATGCAAAGGTACACAGCGACCCAACCGTATTCTTAAGCAATGTTTGGCATCTGGAATAGCTTTCCATGGAATTCCAAAATTCCATTCCACCTGGAATACTTCCAGAGGCTACTCAAATGGAATAATTCCTTCTATTGAAGAGGCTCTGGAATTCTATAGAAGAATGGAATTCCAGAGAGGCGGCGAGGATATAATCAGACTAATTAGAGAGTAGGATTTTATATAAAGTACGGTAGTGAATTATTTATGTAAAATACGGTAGTGAATTATTTGGAGAATTGCGTTGTTGATAGTTAGGCGAGCTCCTGTACGCTTATATAAGCAGACACATTCCAGGTCAAGGGAATAAAAGGCTTGTCACCTGACTCACCTCCAGCTATACGTAGATATTAAGTTCCGACACTCCCATCGTGTCGTATTGCAGCACAAATTTATATTACCTGTAGTAATATAGTATTTTTTTTTTGTTTTAAGGGATTAAGTAACGAGTCGTAGAGTAACTTTGAGTGTTAGGATTAAAAACTGCAAAGTGAAAAATGAATGTAAAAAGCGAGAAATGAAAAGCATATACCAAAGCACAAATATCACAGAACCCTCCTAGCTTACAGTAATAACTGAATGCAAGTACCAACATCTACCTACAGTACGCCTCATTTCAACTCTTTCTCACTCAAAAAAAGATTGAATTTCTGATCTGATGATGACAACGAAAAGAGGCAAATTGCGCTTTGCTTCTCCAACAATGTCCTATCTACCATTGCATCGTGTTCAATCCCTCAGCTATCTGACCAGATAGACAATTCATCAAGTGCTCACCCATCCACCCCTCCATACATCGTCACCCAACCCAGGGTTTCATTCTGGAGAATCGTGTTACAAACCATTCACCACCCCACAACCAGGAAAAGCCACAATTTTCTCATCGGTACGCACTATACACCATAACCCAATCTCTAGCTTGAGACGTGCAGAAAGTGGTATGTAAAAACACAAAAACAGATCAGACCAACCAACCGACCGACCGACCGACCGGAAAACGCCAATACCAGCACCGCTCACGCCTATTCGTTACATCCATTCAGTGCAGATGCTCAGATCCGCTCGCGAGGGATTGATAGATGGATCAATCATCACCAGCATGGGCTTGAGCGTTCTTCTGCGCAGCTTTGATTTTCTGGTCTTCGATCCAGTCTTGGCCGAAGCCGTAGATAGGACGTCCTTGTCGACGAAGTGAGAAGATGACCTGAATTCGGTAGTTTGGTTAGTGCAAAGACCTTCTTTGACATATGGGTATGTGGGATTAAAATGTCATTGGAGGACTGACATCTGCAACGGTTACAGTCTTGCGGTTTTTGTACTCGACTATTGTTGTTATGTCCAAGAGAATCTACGTTTGGTTAGATGTGTATTTATAGAAAGGGGGATGAGCAAATACTCGTTCAAGGTATTTTTTCAAGGTTACCCTAGTTTCCTCGTAGATTTGCGCGGAAATACGTTTAACACCTCCACGGCGAGCGAGACGTCTACATTCATTAGAACGAAAGTCTGTAAGTCGTTATCGCGGGGTATCACATACCGAATATCAGGTTTGGCTACAAACGCACACATTAGCAACCATACTCGATCTTCCAATTCACCTCCAAAATCAGACGCAAAATAACTTACTAATACTCAAGATATTGTCTTTAGAAACTTTACTATAGCGAATATAAGCTTCAATTGCAAGATTGGGACCACAGGGAGGTATACCGATGTCTCCTAGACGTAACTCCCCGACCCTTACCAAGACCCTTCGAATCTTTACCTCTTCCCCCATGATTCGCAACCCCGGCACCTTTGACGGTCTTCCCAGAGACCGAAGGCCGGCCTCTGGGACCACCAAAGGAAGCTTGTGGACCTGGCATTGGATGGGCTTAGGTGGTGGATGGGCGTTGGTTGACAGCGTGGCAGCAAATACGCCGTTAAACTCAAAAGAGGAACCAAGTATACGGCTGAATCCAATGGCGTGTAGTAAGCAAGTTTCCAGGTTGGGTTTAATGGGGTTGGGGTTAGGGTTGGGGTGCGAGGGTGCTAGAGAGATGGCAGGTGACAACGCGGCGTCGGGACACGCGGGAATAACAATACACGCGACGTCACGTTGCACGGACATTAGCGCGTTGAGGGGCCACTGGGGGCGAGAGGGGAGAGGGGAGAGGGGTTACTCGAGTACCTATAGGCTGCTTCGTCGGCGGTAGACCACAGACCAACCAGCTAAAGACGGGGAGGAAATAGAGGAATGGACGGCGATTGTCGTGTCAAGATGCTTGGGGTTGGCTTCTGAGGCTTCTGATGTTACTCGAGTATAAAGAGCCGAATAGAACATAGATGTCACAACATTGAAAGAGGACGTTGTTGAAGAGGAAAGAAAACGGACTGAAGTCGAGGTGGCGAAACATATTTCCTCGTACTCCGTACTACAGTAGCTGAACGCAAACCTGGAACGCAAACGGAACCCCCAACCACCAACCACCAACCACCAACCCCACGGCGCTAGCATAAATCATGTGATCATTTCCAGAGCGGAACCAATTTTCAAGACATCTCGGATAAAGTGTTGCTTTGCTCAATCATTTAAAGTCATACTTTCTTTCAAGTCTTTGCTAAATAAAAACTCTATTAAGACTACAATGAGCCCATATACATAACAATGCCACCGGATGAAGCGTGGTAAATACCAACGAGTGTGTGGCCTCTCCTTCCCCTCAACGCCATGGCATTATAAAACCCACAAGGCAAGACATAGCTTATTGTCTAAATGATCAAAGGTACATTCATTTCATTACTCGCAAATAAAGGTGGCTTCGCTGAACAAGAAACCTGCCTCGGTGGTCTCCTCCTCGCCAATCTTGACCTTGAGCGAGATCGTAGATGGAGAATACTAATGTGCTGGTTAGAATCAGGGACACGATAAAAAAGGATGATACGAACCTGGTAGATGTATGGTTTTGTGCCAGCAGCACTAGCAACAATCGTCTTCACAAATCCAGGCACTTCCGCCATGACATCAACCCTGTCACGTCTTTCCTCTAATGGCCCCTCCATCACAGCCTCCACATTCTTTCCATCCTTGTCTCTTCCATTCCACACAATCTTGAGTTCTTCGGGAGCTGGCCAATCATTATCAGCATCAGCTTTAACCTTGGTGTGTGAGACGCTATTTGATGATCCTGCTGTGACTATCTCAGTGTCCGTGGCGATTCCACCAACATTGACAATAGTTGAACCGTAAGATGGAGGGGTTTGGTACTCCATCATGATGCCAGAGTATTTTGGACCCTGAAAGTTAACAAAGGTCCATTTTGCTGCTGCATGATGTGGTTTCATGCCTTGGAGAGCGTGGATGAAAAGAGCCTTTCCCTTGAAATCGATCGGCCCATCCTTTGTCATAATCGAGCCCTCAAGTTTGTTTCTTGGCCAGAAAATATGTCTCATCGTACCCCATGGTGCCTTTGGGTCGGTTCCGTAGAATGTCTTCCCGTCCTTACCGACTTGGAAACCTGGCGCAGTTCGAGTAACGGTAAGGTTAACGATAGAGTTAGGATTCGTCATAGATTTGATGGCATAGGAATTTCCATCTTCAGACATATCGATGGCACAGTTTTCTGCATAGAAACTGTTCTTATCCTCGCTGAAGTCTATATCCTTGAGTTGGTCAGAGGACCAAAGGTTGGGCTTATTTTCGCTTTTTGGGTAGAAGATTTTGCAGTTGAACTGGCATGTTGTCCGTATTCCACTTCACATCGAATTAGCCTTGTCTGATGTACCGAACCGGAAGAGAGCTTACGCCACATTGCTGTAAATCACCTGTGCCAGACCTAGATGTCCAGTGTCTGCCATCAAGTAGAAGCTCTGGGTTTCCACACAAGTGGATTCCATAGCCTCCCATTTCAAGTCGCTTCGTTTGACGTCGGAGAAAGGAGTCGTCTCTGCTTGCTTTGCTACCGACCGGATGGCCTCTGGGCCGTAAATTGGTTCTGCTGTGCCTGCAACATTGGCCAGCCTATGAATATCACATGGGATTATTAGCGGGGTTGTAGATGTGTGGGAGAGGAGGGAGAGCAGGGTATAGCATACGCTGCTTTCGCCCAGTTCATCATCTTGAAGGTATTGGTATGGTTATCTATTGAGATTTTGTTGTTGTGATATGTAGTTCTGATGAAGAAAGCGGTCGATAATTTAGCAGGAATTCCCCCCGCCTTCCCGCGGAGCCGGAGCCGACGTCAGAGAAAAGCTTCGCGGCTCATGGCTCATAGGCTGCAGGGATTCTATCAATGCAGTCCCAAGTCCCACAATCTTTTGAGCAGCACGTGCAGGTGGGCAGCGACCAGCCCGAGATCACCTGCATTCACGTGCGCATCATTCACGTGCATAATCAATTTAAGTAGCAAATAACAAAATAGCAAATCTTTGAGAGATATCAAAATATCTTGTTTCAATTGTCGCCACAAAATTGTAGTTGAATTCGAGCTACGATGTCGCAACCAACACCACCTCCACTTCCACCGTAATGCGATGTGATGCACGAGACCTCGGAGACCACTGTACTGGATCTTGATACCTGGAACTGTAACCGCCCCAGGGCCCAGGCCTAGCTCCGAAACTGCCGCTGGACGAGTCAAGCTCGAAGCTCAAGCTCAAGCTCAAGCTCAATGCTCCAAGAGAGCTTCCCGAACAGCTAGCACTAGCTTCCCGAGCGACATTCTGCTCTATTGGGCCTTCTTGCTCTTACCAGCGCTCGCCTTACCAACACCCATTCCGTGGGTATAGACGAGTTCTCCTCCTAGCGCTGCTCCAAAGAAAACAATTGGCATCGCCAACGCACAGCTAATGGCGAGATTGGTCTCGCTTGGTGCAAACCCCTCGGCATTGCGTCTGGTGTTCCAGTTGTAGACCAACATTCCAGCAACAACATCATTGAGTGCCGCATGTGTGACGGCCGTTCGAACCTTTTTCGTACCAAATCCATCTCGTTTAATCAATGGAAGCATTTGTGTAGCCCCAGAGAGAATTGCTGGGACCATGGTGACCATAGCTAAGACGGTTGCATAGTATGATAAAAGAGGGAGCAATTCAAGCGGCAGCTTGAATTCCAATGTCTTGATGCCGGTTTGCACATATTCCGAGGTGAGAGGGTTCTTCGCGGCAACGTGTAGGATGTCGAGGAGGCCTGCGAGAGTTATGAAGGCAATTGGGAAGTGCGCAAAGGCGGGATGGGCTGGTTTGCTATGCAACGTTAATTTAATTGAGACTAGCTATTCAATTAGAAAGGCCTCAACTTACTTCGACATCTTTATGCAGAATTGTGGTTGATGTTGGTGATAACTTATAAGTGACGGCAATTACGAGGGGAACGGGCACTGGACGGGGAAGATGGTCAGCAAATTTATTAGCTGTCTGTTGAGTGGCCAGACGGGGGTGAGGTGTGAGGTGTGAGGGGGCTCCTGCTTTTATTGAGTTCGGGGCTCGGGGGGGGGCTCCCTCAACACAATCTCGGGAACCGAAGCTTATGCTACACAAGGTCGTAGTCAAAAGCTCCATTTATATTTCTTGTTTTGGTTAGCCATGGAATCCATCTCTGCTCTCTGCTTACCACAGCATAATGCACCCTACCTAGGCATTCCACGGTCTGATGGCTTCGTTGTCCTTTTTGGGCTCGCAAGAAGCGGCCCAATCAAACGTCAGCTTTTAGTAAATCTGGAAGTGGGTAGTGAGTAGTGAATGGGTATTCTTAGCTCGTTATAAAGCTACGCAAGAGTTTCTTGGTATATAACAAGTACTATGAGAAGAAGATAACCCGAATTTCTTCATCTGAACTAACGAGGGTTGTCTCGTAATTACTGTAGATACTCTCCTCAGTTTGTCCCCAATCTTTTGCCCAGCGGAAACGACTGTCGGGTTCCCTGCCAAGTATGTCTTAACATGAATCTCTTCTGGCCCCATCTGACAGGTAGGAATGTTCATGGATTGGAAAAGCTGTGATATATACATAGCGGAGGGATGGGTACTCTTTCAGAAGGCACATCACCACCTCTTCAATCTCCAACTTACCACGTGCTCGCGTATACTCACACCCCAAATTCAGGCTAAACAGTACGTAATTGTGAAGAACCATCCAACAACTGCCAGTTGATTTGGGTAAAGGCTGACGTGTTAAGAGAAAAAGACATGGCGGAATGGTACCAAGGACTGCCAGCTGTCCTAAGTAAATATCGCTTTGGAATTTCTTACCTTTACACTCCACTCCTTCTTCACACCCATAAACAGCGAATGTATGACCCCTACCAAAGAACTCTACCCAAACCAGCTCCGACCAACCACCCAATAAGCAAACAATCCCATAGACATCTCACTAGTAAACATCCCAACTATCCCCCCAAACATCCACTAAACCTCAACTCCTAACCCTCATCGGACTCGTCCCATTCGTATAACTCGACCACAGTCCATAACTCTCCGACTTCCCCTTCACAACATTCAACGCGAAGTTTCCTTGTGCACTATGTTTCGTAAAAGTAGTCGTTCCACTAGTTTTCGTCGTCGGCGAAGCAGTATTATGCGCCCACCCAATAACCGCCCCCGTTTCGGTGACATCGAAGGTTGACCCGTCGCTTTGTAGACATTTGGAACAGAGGAATGTGTAAGTGTAGTGCGTGGAATTTGTATATGTGCCGTTTGGGATGGGATACATTGTCCAGGTGCCTTTTGCTACTGTGGGGGAGGCATAGGATCTATGCGAGAGGTTTGGTTAGTGGGGATACTTCGTCTCTCTTTTCTCTTTTCTCCTTTCCTTTTGTCAAAAATTAGGGAAGGGGTCTTACGTCGTCTTCCTGAAAGAGGCAAGGAGTTTATTTCCATTTGGCCATGCTGCTATGAGCAAAGCATTCGGGGTCATTGGCCCACCTAGAGAGATTCCCGTCCATCCCGCTCCTTGACCGATTATTAGACCGATAAAATCCGTGCTCGCTGTGGGCGAGAGGGCGACGCCGAAGGTTGCTTTTGGGGTGAGTTGTGCAGAGAAGGTTATTCCTGTTCCTTTTTCGGTGTAAGGGACTGCAAGGGCGAGGATGGGGAAGAGGAATGTGAGGAGAGTGGGGAGACGCATTGTGAGGAGTGCTGGTCCGGATTGCTAGGGCCTTAGGATTGGGAAAGGGAGGGAGCTTTTGTGAGGGGACTGAGGGGATTAAGGGGGAATTTATGGAATGTATGGCTTTGGAGTGGTTAATTCTAGACCGGCTCTTTATGTTTATATATTCCTCATTTCTATACGCGATCAAAGCGCTCAAGATCCAGGTCATAATCGCCTGTTGTCATTCCCTGACTACTCCTAACATCTTATTTATCAATAATCAATCTTAATTGAAGTAAGTGCTTCTGCACAACAGTGAATAGACGCATGCGTGCTAAGGACTCGACAGACAATTGGCTGCTATTACCTCGGCACACAATCCATATTCATTGATATTGTAGAATAAGAAACCCGTCTGCTAACGAACTTACTCCTAAGTCTTCTCATGGCTTAGCGGTAAGATCAACCACATTCTTAGCGCTACCACAACATTGTTTCACAGTGTTCGGGTAGGCATACTTACCTCTGAAAAGAGGTAGTATTAAGCGCAACCTTTAGATGATCACTAAGTCTCAGTAGAAATTTAGCTGAACATTATTGAGCAGCTGGGGTTGCAATCCTCTATTTAAATTTTTTTTGGGGGATCTTTTTGGGGTGGGGCTTTGGGGGTGTCGTAAGTGTATGTTGTTACAAGCAGTGAATATCTTTGAATCCGAGTTGAGCGCGTCAGGCTTGGGGTTGGATGACCCAACACCCAAATCTGGGATAAGACATATGAAGGTGTCGCATTCTGGTTGGCCGCTTACATCGACGAGTCCAGTTCATACAAAGCATCATCGACTCGCTGGACTCCACTCTGAAGAACAGAGTCAATAATATCATTAGTACACTATCTGTATCCTAATCGTGTATGGTAAACATAAAGTATCTTACAAACACCTTAAAAGCGATTGGACAATTGAAACTGAAGTCTAAAAGTTTCCTAAGTTAGAACACAAGATATCATATCTGCCGTTCTCCAAACAGCTTGTCTCGATATAAGCGAGCTGCAATGCAAATCGTGTGGCAGTTTAGCCTAGAACTCAGCTAGCGACAAATTCAAATTGAAACGACACGGCACTTCGAACCCAATGAAAAGATAGCAAAGGAAAGATACTGTACTGGAAAGCCTTGTTCGACTAAATTCTCAAAATAGGGTGTCATGTCAGAAAGTTCACGTGACTACTTGCTCACGTGACTCGACGCTGGCATTTATTGGATGCGTTTCTAGCGTAACTACTAAGCTACCCACTTTCTCTTCTCTAAGCAAATCGACACCTAAAGTTCTGGTTGCTTGACCTCATTTACGACGGTTGAGTGGTACCAAAAGATTGCCGTTCACTTAGTGTTGATGTACCTGTACAGGAGATAGGGGTTGGAATATGAAGTAGTGGGATTCTTCAATTCAAACTTCGGTGCAAGTTATAGAGACATGCAATTCGTAGTATGACTAAGCCAGGACATATTTTGTGTACGTTACGTGTAAATGGTAAGATCGACATCGAGGAACCGTTCTTCTTTGGAACTTCCTTCCCCTCAAGAGATGTTCCGAGTCTCAAGTACTTGATACAATTAAGCGAGGTTCTCTTTTTTGGTTCATAAGTTAAAGTACGATCAACCAAAAACATGTCATATTTTTTGATGACGTCAGAAAACAAACAATAAGCATCACATACTGTAAGCAAATCTTGTCGCTATATAATAGTGAATGCCACTTAGTAGCTTGCATGTGGGTTATGCCGAGTAATTCACTACCTTTAGGCTCCGTTGGGACTACCGTACTAGGGTATCTATAAGTACCGTTGAAATATTGGCTATTCACTCCCAACTCTGTAGTACAGTCAGGTAGTACAGCTTAGTAGTAGCTACATAGGGCTGGCCTTTTGGGCTACTGGAATGGTAAGCTCGCACAGTTCTACATACTTGGAACAAGTGCAAGGCCGCTTGCTAGTTGTACTTGAGCCAAGGGAATCGATGCGCAATTGGGGATGTCAATCAATTGATTGAGGTGAATTTATCTTGTTTACAACAAAGAAATGACTAATGGAAAGTAACTCCAAATACTTGGTGGCATTTTGCACGTGCAAGTTTTTGGCTTGCAGCGGAGTAGCCTGACGGCTTAATTCTCCATGTTCAGGTAGACCATAAATAATTCGTAACTGGGGCACTTATTAAAATCCTCTTCCCTACAAACACCAGTATTGGGCAACAAAGCTCATCGAGAAACTTGTGACCATACATTCTCTTGTAATCCATCTAAGCATAAAGGTTAGTAGCACACTAAGAGGTTCAATGTCACCTGTATTGACAAGTATTAGAGATAAGACCACAAACCGGGAAGAGCACAAATACACTCGGAGAGGACCAACAAAAGACAATAACAAGATGGTAAGTATCTGGTATCAGTAATTTTAAGAAGAGCTAAGCTAACCAGAGAAAGTCGAGCACGAAGATTGATAACACCACTAAGTTCGAGCGAGCTTCTGTCTATACGCCGCCAGAGACAGAGTCAACTGGGATCAATACCACGGAGTTGAGTGACGAACTTGAGCGAATTGCCAATAACTCAGCCAAGTCAGGATATTCTTCCGCTCAGAATATCGGGGTCGATACTCCGACTTCCTCTGTTGTAGCTTCGTCAACAGATGCTGGTGAGGATACGCCAGCTATGTCTGAGACCTCTACACAAAACGAAGGTGTTAATACACCAACCTCATCGGCCGCGACAAACCCAACAGAGATTGGAAATAACACACTATCAGAATCTGGAGCCATCCCAGAAAGTGGCGCATCAACCCCCCGACCACCCACTCCTGAGCGCAATACCTTCCCTATCAAGGTTTCCATCACCTTGTACTACCCGAAGTTGCATATCCTGGATGCCTACCACCTCGATGAGGAAGAATTTCTAGAAATCAACGCCAATGTCACAACTCCTGGCGAAATCGCGCAAGATATCCTCGATCAACTCGACAAATCTTCAAAGTATTCTGCCGAGGGAGCACAAGTCAGAGCCATATTCGACATGCGAGAATATGACCCCTGTGCGCCGCCATGGTTCCCCTTTATCGTTATTACTGATCGTAATGTCAAAGCTTGTATTCGGGCACTCGCAAAGACAACAGACTTCCGCAATGTCGGCATAGATGTTGTAGTTCCCCAGCTTGATATGAGTTGGGATAGAGTCGGGTTTTCCTACTAGGTGGTAAAGTTTAGGAGGGGTTAATAGAACGTCCATGGTTAGGTGTCTAGAATGTAGGGATCTTGGGCTTCTTTTTCTATCTTACTTCTCAATAGACATATCATGCTTGGTAGCTTAGGAATGTAGGCATTGATTTCTTTGTAACCAACGTTTTTCACAAACCTCATTTCCCGTGTCATTCTGTGAAGTACTCGTGAAATTGAATAAACATACCACATTTCACGATTTGCCAATACCATAATTTTTAAGTTGAAGGTATCCTTTCAACAAAAATAAAAATGAGTGTGTTTAAATGGCCAGTGAATAGGTTAAATAAGCAAGGACAAAAATGGCTTCTTTCGTCAACTCTGTATAGCTCGTCAGCGATACCAAATACAACTCTAATTTACCCCTGTTTTTCCTGCCTATCACCTGTATAAGTTGCTATGTACCTCACTTCAATAAGCTCTATGGGTTGGCTTACAGATGCACTATATAGAAAGGGGTATTCTGGTATAAGTATGGTAGCTTGAAGTGGTTCTCAAGTCGCGCAAGCAGTTTAAATCTTTCTCGTGCTAGCTTGAGATCCCTAAGAATGCGATATTTATGCTACAGAGTGGAGTATTGCTAAATTAGCAGATTTCAATAGTACATAATGCGGCAGCTTGCTATATAGTGGTCCTTGTTGAGTTGAAGTTATATTTGTATCGAATAAATGGACATCCTTGACTCGAGACCAATTCCTTGAGAGCCTATAACATGGAATCTTCAGTTCGACGAGTTTACAAAGCCTCTATCGATATTTCTTGGATTGGGTAAGTTAAACAACTACAGTATTAACTAGGCTCAAGTATCACAATTAATCAGGGGGGTCACATGATTTTACGAAGAACACACGTTGGATAATTAACTCATTTTATTGATGACGTACTATGTAGGCGTGAATTAAGCTTGAGCATAAAAATTGCGGGGTTATATACTTTTCTACTATGCTCCTAATCCACTCTTTCTTTTTGCTAAACAACAACACTGCTAGTCAGCCGGTATCAGGTTCTCTACACAACTCAAGTAAGTAGTTGTACCGAGCCTTTACTCACACACAAACACAAAGGTTAGTGACTGACTTTTATGCTCCTCACGGCCTTTGTTAATAGTCACAGAGGAAGAGCCTTCACTGCAACGTGCAATTGAGTAATACTCCTCAAAACATTCAGCGATGAAGTCAGCTCTGGAAGACAAGGTTAGTTACTCTCCTATCCCACACCTCTAAGTTGCAATCTAATCAGCAACAGATGAACAATAAATCCATAGATACTGACTTGGAGCCAACTCCAGTCAGCTCTCTTTCGGTGAATCCATCGTCAGTTTCCATCAACACAATGGAGTTGAAAGAGGAGATCAAGCAAATAATCCACGATGAGCTCAAGCGTATCACAAATACCATGCCGATGATTTCTACTATACATTCCACTCATCGCAGTGGTTACAGTACGCCCATTTCATCACTTTCGCCTGGTATCGCAACTGCGCATCAACCAGAAACATTCCTTGTTCTTGCTTCCTTCACTGGACGTCGTACTTGATGTGGTAAGCACACCTATCAGGCAGGACGTAAGGATGTTATTTCATTGCAAACTGACATGACCCCTACTGAAATTGGCGATACGATCTTGGCTCACTTTGAGGTTCCCTACCATTTGATTTATGTCAGAGCTGTATGGCACAAGAAAGTATGTCTTTCCACTAGTGGAGCAGGACAGGGCGACTTCACGGTTTTCACTTTTTCAAATGCCAAGAAGCTTCTCATGGGACTTAAGCAAGCACATTTTGCGGAGGTATTTGTGGATATATTGGTGGACCAAGATCTGCCTCGGTACTTGGGAAGAGAAAAGGTCGATTAGATGGATTAAGCCAAAAAGGGGTAATCTTACTTTGGCTTCCCCATGTAACGTCAGATACCTAAAGCACACTGGTTCTTTGAGAGCTTTGGTGTCTTAAATACAATGAATGATCCTCATCTCTCTTGAACTACTTACTTCTATGCCGTTTTTGAGTCTGTGAAAGATTTCATTTTAACCAGCAAGTTGATCCTAGTTCTTTGTAAATATAACTCTTTCCTTATTCTTGTTGGAATCCGTCTTCTATGGAGTCAACATTTTCGACAGATCCAGGTTGCTATCAGGTATTGTGAACCATTGACCCAGAAAAACGTAGTCTTCTCTCCACTATGAAGACAACCAAAGAATTATAAGGTTGCAAAGTTCCTAGAGAATTGCGAGATACCAGATCTTTGCTCTTTTTACGTATATCAACGCGATTAGTTTCAAAACCCCACTTGATCAACAAGCCTGCCTGTTCAGGTCATATAGACTAGCAAAGATCTACAAACTCCCATCATTCTAAACTGCTCTCTTAGTTTCACAATTCTGCGACTATCGATACATCTAGATATGGGATGCGACGACTCAACACCTGTACGCGGTGCATCCTCCGAACCTCTAGCTAGGGCTTTCGAGCCCTAGTCTAGAGAGCTAAGATTGAGTCTATCGCGAGTGACCGCACTCGCGCGCAAGCAAGCAGTTTTCAACAGCGGAAAAACGTTACGATTCTCGACTTTCGGTAGCGACTTCGACACCTCTTCTTTTACGTCTGCCTCTATCTACTCGTCCGCCACCCTACCCTACCTACCTACTCTACCTACAATTCTCTGCCGAGCTGGTCTTCTGTATAGATACCTACGATAATATATATACCCCCTAGCTAGGGAGGAAAGGCGTGGGAGCTGTATTCGGAGGGGTAGGGAGGGCTTACTCGTCCTAAGGGGGTAGTAGGGGGGGTAATACAGAGGGAGATAGGCAGGCTATAAGAAGGGGGGATATAGGCCGTTGAATAGGTTATTTTAGGGTTTTTAAGGCTATTCCGACTTTCGAGTTCTATACGCGCTAAGACTTACGATAGGGCAAGGTTACAAGGTAGCCCTACCCTTCTTACTTACTACCTAGCTACTAGGTAGAGATACTATTATATAGGTCTATTACGTTAGTCTGTTTATAGAGGTGTTTTTGATTCCGTACGAGCACCTAGGACCTATACTCTAAAGACTCAATACGCCTGGGGCTTATAGGCTCGAAAGCTACTATATGGCAAGTGTCTTCCTAGAGGGGTCAAGGGCATACACGATCCGTCGGTCCGGAATCCTACTATATAAAATGCTTTCTTAGGTTTACAATAGTACTAAAACACCGCGAGATTTAGGGACCTAGGCTTGTCTATAGGATGTCTTTTTAGCTACCTACGTTTTTAGCCGACTTAGACAGTATATTGTATATAACAGTCTTTACGCGAAGCCCTAAGCTTAGCACGCCTCTATAGCCCTCGAGAGCTCGTTAGGTATCCTTATAGACTTTCAGTCAGGAACCGTAGGCGTAAAAATACAATTAATCAATCAATCGATATATCTAGATATCAATAGAATAACGGTAGAGACCGTAGAGTATCTTCTCTTGTGCTACGGCGGGGAAGCTGAGGATTCTTAATGGCGACGTGCTAACGAGAAAAAGCATGGATTTGCCAGATATGTTCTATTCCTTCAGCCTCAAAATGTCATAATCGAATATCCATCAACGCAAGCACAGTCTACTTCTCCTACTGGAGTCTGTAGAGAGTCATGTAGAATCTAAGTAATTATTTCTATGTGATTCTGTAGTCTTTTCATAGTCATATTAAACCTTGTCTGCCCTGCCAGTTGTTAAATTAGAGGAATCATAAATCCACAAAACTCAAGAGAAGCCAAAGTCACACCGCCTCAAAATGTGGGGTAATTACTTGTATGAGTAGTCTTCCCTAAAGATATTGAAGTTCAATGTAGATGATTCCCAGCTTACCCAGTTTTAAGCTAGCCATGCTCCCCCACATTCAGAATCTCCACCTGAATAGGCAGGATTTACAGGGGGTCTGAGAAACATGAATACGTGACTTGCATGCACTTTGTGGTTCCTACCAGTCACAGAATGCTCTGTAGGAACTATAAATACCAGGCCCTCAGCTCTCAAACTCATTTCAACAAACATCTTCAGTACAGAACAACACAACCGCTTCTTCAATACTAAGCTGGTGCGCAAAGCTTTACCAAATCAAGGTAAGTGACTTCTCTTTGTATGGCTTCCAATATACTAATAGGTACCAGAAAACAACCAAGACTATAACCTGCAGAACTATCGTTCAACTGGTTTACCAAAATGGTCCCATCTGACAATGTCAGTGACCCAACTCTAACTTCTGCATGTCATTTACACTAACCAGCTTCAGAAGAACAACGGCTCCGCCACACCTACTCCAGTGACCAGTAGAGACACAAAATTCTGCAAAGTCGAAACACCAAAGACAGACGGTACTCCACAGCCACCAGTCCCTCTTCCAGGGGAGACGTTCATTTTACTGGTCTGTGTCACCGAAGAAGCATGTTCTCTGCACAGAACCACGAGTTATGAGGTTGTTGAACTCAACACTAATTGGACCGTCGATCAAGTCGCCGCAGCAATCCTCGCTGGCAATAGTCACCTTGCCTTGGAAGAATATAAAGAGGTTAGGGCTATTTGGAACACGAACAACTTTCTTAATAGAACACCACAATCATTTCGTGAGACCACTAAGCTCAAGAAATCAAATATTAAGAATGTTCTTTTGGGGCTGAAAAAATCAACATTCGAGAAGGTGTGCATAAATGTTCTGATGAAGAACACTGAAGAAGAGGATGATTGGTTAAAGACTTGAGGAATTCATATTCTGATGACGGAGACCAAAGGAAAAGGGATTTTCTCTAGGCAGATCGTTTGCAGGATGGGTGCTTTTGTCAGCTTAGGTCGTACATTTCAATCTCAAGTCAAGACTAATAACTTGTCAACGAGTGTACTGACTTAGTGGCTTGGGATAATAGATAGCACCAATAAATCCTTCACCACAACTAATCGTCTTCTACCCGTGAATAACTCCAGTTGATTTGATTTACTTAAGTGTATTGGGAATTCGCCTATTGGTATTCTGCAATCTGTTTTGAAAGATATTGGCTACTATCTTGAAGAGCTTTGGCGTTAATTTTCAGGATTCACGGATACCACGCCCTGTACTGGTTGTCCTGGGAACACAGGGTTAGCGGAGTCAAAGTAATTCACACACAGGTGTCGTGTTTGCTGTTGACCACCAATATCAGGGTGAAGGCTGAAATGTCCACAGCCTGGGCCCTGAAGTATAAAAGCAAGGCTTTGGAATGCTACAATACAAAACTGTCTGTTGCTATCAACCACCGTATGAGACCTTCTTAACAAACAAACCTCTCAGCAACACAATCAGTCCAGTCAACAGACTTATGTCTCAAATTGTCCCTAATATTGAGGTAAGTGACTCCTCTTGATGGTTCTTTCATTTCTGCTCATGACGACTAGGAAAAGATTTATTACTGTAACTCTTGTTGAGCACTATCAAGATCTTTCATACATTAAGATCCACACCCCTCAAACCGGTCAGTGGTTCTACCATACCAAGTCTATACCAACTTTAATCTAACCAGCGGTAGATTCCAAAAGATAAGATCAACATGTCGACAACTCCAGACAATGATTCACCTGTCGTTGATAGACACTTGAATTGCAGTTCGTACCAGTGGTGTATCGACGATAACTTCCTGGATAACATCATCAACACTCGGAACACTACCTCTAAGGGTACACCAGGTAGAAATACTGAACCCGAAACCTTCTACGTCCTTGTGTCTTACTCAACTTCTCTTGACACTGAGAGTTGTATTACACGCAGACATGATGTTGCGACAATGAAGTCGAATCTGACCACCCTACGAGAAGTTGCGGAAACCATCATGACGCACTTTGGACTCCCATTCAATGGATGGAAGCTCATCAGAGTTTTCTGGAATCAGAACGAAGATGTCGAGAAGCTGGACGAGAGAGGCAATTTTACAAAACTTCATAATACAAATTTTGATAATGTCTTCAAGGGCCTCAAACATATGATGTTTGGACAGGTCTCTGTGGATGTTGTGTTACAGGATGGTGTTGCGTATTGCTCGTGTGGACGTTTATACTAAATCGTTAGGGGAGGATAAAGAGTGGGATCTCTACTGAGGTTGTTTTTGTGGGAGAGGACATAAAGGACTCGCATTGTGAGAATGGATTCGCGAGATGATTGCTAAATATCAGCGTGTTGGTTGTTCATTGATACGAAGGCTTTGGGGAAAACTCTTTCTCATCTTTCTCAGGTACGGACTTAATCGCTAGTACTGTAGCTAGTTACCTAGCGTGAATTTATCAATATTTCCATTCGGACCAATCTAATACTTTTAGATGGCATAAATCATTAGCTTCCAATTCCGTATAAAATGTGATTCTAGTTATAGGAATAGAGATTTGGGTGTTTATCTATGTATGTTATTTATAGATTAGATGACATGTCAAGTGTTTACAGCTTTGTGTCGTTCAATTGTGTTTCGAGATAAATTAGAGCAACAAAGTTAGGGTAAGTATCTAAACAAGACAACATTGTGGTCTCTGCTAATCGGAGAATAGAGGCGCTGTATGACAGATATGTTACGCCGATTATCAGGTGCCTACAGTGAATCCTTTAGTGTAAGAAAATGGCTAACACAATTGATCTAGGCAAAAGAACACTCTATTGTCCCTAATCGTAGCCCCAGCATTTTGTGGGTCAGCCAGCTTGATTTACGTTGGTTGGAGCTTGTTTGAAGTAATGCGCTCAGAATGGAAGGGAGAGAGCGAACTGAGTATTGGGTGTGTCAAATACGATTGTACGGAGTAGACACGGCCATTTGAGTCTTGGAAATAGGAGTCACTTGCGACACGGCCAGGAGATGCTCCTTACAGACGCTTTTTCTTCCACTCTTCAAGGACTTTTAATGTTCGCTTCTGCCATTAATTGACCTGAACCCCCCTGGTACTCAGCAGTTGTACATACATAACGCAATCATGACTACGGAGTACCTGTATCCGCGCCAGTAGCTTCTATAGATCCGCAGCAGACACCGGGAGTTGAGGACCCCCTATTGCCGCCCATGTGCATCGGAGAATATTCTTCCGATTTCATCGTCCAAGAGGCTTGACACGGAGATCAAACGGTGAAATCGCCGTTGGGGTTTACCGTTCTCGATCGTCAGGGAGAAAAGTGACCGATGCTGAACTGATGGCGAATGCAAAGCTTCATAGCTCCTGGGGTACATGATTTTCCCCATATTTTCAGACGCGCGACTCACGAGGGGAACGTCGATCATACATCTCGCTTAGCATTTTTTGGTGGTTGGTTGTCACCATCCCTGTCGAAACTTGAGATGCATCAATAGGGATAAGCTTACCGAGGTTGAACTCCGGACTTGAGCGAACGCTTGTCACAGGAACGTGGAGTTGTTGGGGCAAGTGAGACAATTCTTTCTCTTCAGATGAACTTGGTAGACTTGGTAGAAGCTTGACTTGAAGTCAACAACACAGTATAAGAAGGAATCCGCATCGCTGTTGAAAAATCATCTCATCTTCATCCAATCTTCAAACCTTCATCTCGACTTTACTTTCTTCCACGATCTGGTTATCGTTTCTGCATTAATAAATTCTTCATTCAACAACTTCATTTTTTATCTCGCTATATACCCACTCAGCTTTTTAATTCAAAACCCTTCAATACCGCAATCATGGTCCGCATTAGCTTCGCTGTTGTTCTTGCTTGTAAGTTCTAATCATAATTTGATGTAAGAAAAACTTGGGATGCTAATATATTTTTAGTCACCTCCGCCGTTTTGGCCGTCACCCCTAACGCCGCTGGCTCAAAGAACGTTGGTACCGGCTCAGGCCAACAGTAAGTTTTATCATATTTGAATATTCATCAGCAATTGAAGACTAACCACAATGATAGGTTCATCACTGGAGGCTGTATCAACAACGCAGACTGCTCTTCAAAGTGCTGTGCAGGTAACCCAACTGTGGGTGTCTGCTCTGCCGAGCCCGCTGCCTTGCAAGCTGGAAAGACTGGTTGTGGATTCGTTGATCCTAACCCAGCTACCACTAGTATGTTTCTCTCCCGCTCCTCTTATTCTTTCGCGATGCTAATGTTCTTCCCCCAACAGTCGCAGCAGCAAAGGCCCAAGTCGCTAAGCAAGGTTTCCGTCGTTCTCCAATCGCATAAATGACCAAAGGAAGCATGTCATGATGGCGTACGGTTATTGATTACATTAATGAGTGGGGCTTTATGATCTTGGTTTTTGGATGGTTTGGCCATTTCAAGGATGAATGAGTCGAATACAGACTTGAATTCCTCCCTTATCTTAGGTCGTAGAAATTTAAACAAACAATTGTCTGATTTTGTGTCTAAAATACTTTGAAGTGTGAAATGTTTCCAAGCTCTTGAATGCATACAAATTTACGTAGTCATTAGTCTGTCCTGGGCCACCACGTTGCTTACTAGCATATTTCATGTACTGTGTAAAGTCAACTAACATCTGTGTTCATACACGGCTACGGAGTGAATAGCCTTATGCCATTCAATCACTCACGTGCTAGCTCACCCGCTAGCCTACTAATCCCCCTTTAACCTACCGATAATTTGCTCCCTAGGTCACAATGTCACATTTAATACTTAACATAAACAGCATTCCAACATCTTTACCTTCGCACAATCCACTCCAATTCAGGGGGTTAAACCAACAATCTGAACATTTAGAGTTATTAGTCATTTCTACAAAATATCCAGAAGATAAGAAAGAAAAAAGTAGTATCTGGATACTCCATGTAAAAAGTATCTAGGACAAAATCTAGAATTATCTGTTTATCAGAATCAACAATGTGACTGATCAGGTCCTTCGGAATCTCGGATAGTATGACAATTAACTAATTCTAAAATTAGGAAGCGAACAGAAATGAAAGTGTTTAGGTGGATGGAGCCTCGAGTTTCTCACGAAGAATCATTGAAAAGTCTCAGAATTGTCTTGAGTATTCTGTTCTAAGCTATTTGTAACTTTTTTGCGACCTGATTAGATTTCAAGCAATTGTATAGACACTTGACAGAAAAGACGAGGAGTATTGAGATACAGAGAAAAAGGACCTGCTTCGTCTGGTCATTAGAAGAGGGTGGTTCCAGAGATTATGTTAAAATTGAATAGTATATCATACTTGATAGTATAAAGTGACCAAGTGTAGACTTCTAACTGAGGCAAAATTAACTGCGCAAGAATCTCCGAATCCCATCGTCTTTTTTCGCTAGGGTTGGACCTAAGCTGGCATTTTAGGTATGTTATAATGTTGATGAACATTCTTACCCATCAAGTAAATTGGAGCGGCTTCAGAAAAAAACACATAAGGTAGGTGGATTTCATAAACAACTACTGCAGGCAGTCTTCATCACTTCTCAACCGTAGTCCAAACAGTCGCTCCTTATAACCCATTCAGCAATGACTTCAATTATTCATGGGAGAAATACCTCGTATATGAATAATCCCAAGTATGTGCTCATTTCACTCACATAAACAGCTCAATTGGATAATCGCTGTCATTTCTCGCCTATTTGTGTGGTAAGTGGTAATAAATTGTTTGACGAAATAAAAGGAGCCGATGCCTGGACTTTGAGTATGGAACCTTAAGAAGAGCAACTTGTGACTATTGTAAAGGCATGAAACTTTCCTTTCTTTGAGAAGTCATCAAGTACCTACTCAGAAGTGAGGTGAAAAAAACAAACGTGACTATCTTCAGCACGTGACCATTTATGCAAGTGTACTTATATGGCAGTGCTGCTACTTTAGGGAGCTAGTCAAAAGAAATTCGCTACTCATTGCTTCCTTAATAGTCCATATTGTCTTATCGACAAGTTTCTGAGAAGCAAGAGATGCTGCGCTTCACGTGATATCATCTTCCCGAAAGGGATTAGCTAAATTTTGACAAGGCTGTGGAATCTCGGGCTGTCAAAATATTTGGGAGGCTCAAAGCAACCAACAAACCACGTCAAACATGTCGAAAGCACGCGCCGTCAAGGACCAGGTGGTCAAGCTGATTGTTGGAGCTGGGCAAGCAAGTCCCAGTCCGCCGGTCGGTCCTGCATTGGGAAGTAAAGGTGTGAAATCGATGGATTTTTGCAAGGTATGTTCCAAATATCTCTACCAACACCAACTTTCCCTCTCTTTCTCTCGCAAGAAATGGACTCGTATATTATCAATTGACATGCGCTAACCTTGGAATCAAGGAATTCAATGCCAGAACCGCTCATATGATCCCCGGAATTCCAACACCGGTTCGCGTCACCGTCCGTCCGGATCGAAGCTTTCATTTCGAAGTCAGAACACCAACAACGTCATATTTACTTCTCAGTGCGGCGCAGGTCGAGCCTGTCAAAGGAAGGCTGAAGGGGAAAACGGGCGCGACGATTGTTGGTACGATCAGTCTAAAGCATGTATATGAGATTGCGAAGATCAAGCAGAGCGAATTGAGATTGAGTGGGCTAAGCTTGGAGGGTATCGCCAAATGTGTGGTTGCTCAAGCCAAGACAGTTGGTGTTGAAGTTAAGCCATAAGGATGACTAGGTTTTGGGGGAATTATCTTGGATCTTGGATCTTAGGCTTGATGCAATGATGACCATATGATTTTTGATCGAGTGGACCGGTGGACCTGCGCTCAATGGCTGTGCGACATTGACCCTTAAGGCGAGGCGAGGCGAGGCGAGGCGAATACAAGTGTACAAGTTTTACAAGGAGGGGTATATCTTCAATCCCGGTTACACACGAGGGGCAGTTTGTTACCATCGAGGCATTTGCATCATCATAATGGTGGCGGATCGGAGCAGCTCCAGCTCCTGTGGATACGCAAACGGGGCAAAGGGGACCAACATGTATTTTTTGTATTTTTTGTACTTCTCCGGAGTATATTGTACAATATTGTACAATATGCAGGGTGCAGGGTGCAGGATGGGTTTCAACCAGTTAGATCAGAAGAAATGTTTTTCCAAGCAAATATTTGTGGCGAATCTGGCGATATTTGTTGGACTCTTTACTCTTGATGTTTCCCGTGGGTCTTTTTTTGGAACTCGCTAGATGCAAACCCTGGACTTGCATGCTGCTGCTGACTGGCAGTGGCAGTGGCAGCCGTTGGATCATTGACGTTTCTAGAAAGCGCAGTGCAGAATGCAGAGCAGAAATGACCGAAAGCGGATCTCACGTTCTCAGGGTTCCCGAAAGGTCAGAGCCTCGGCACATTTGAATTGGAACCCCTCAAAATGAAAATGATGATGCCCATTACGGATTTGCAGCTACTCGAGTACCTTGAACTAGGTAGGGTACTCGAGTAGGTAGGGTAGGGTAGGTAGGGTAGGGTAGGGTAGGGTAGGGTACGAGTAAATTTACTTCTAGAAGCAGAAAAGAAGGAGTCTAAATAGATCGAGTCAGGGAGGTCAAACAAGATCGCTTCATCTCCCAGGTACGAAATACGAAGTTTGATTTTAGCAGCAGTGGGGTTGGCATCAAATTCTCAATAAATGAACCTGGAATCGTGAACGATCAATAAAAGCGGGTACGGAGTATGTGAGAAGGGGCTTTGAGGGCTTTGAGGGCCTTGAGGGCTTGACGGTGAGTTGACTCAGTTGACTCATTGTCCACGTTCTGGTCGTGGAGTCCTCAGTCCTCCCTCTCCCTCAGTAGTCGTGGACAGTGGACTCGTGGATGAATTGGGCTGGGTCATCGGCTGGGTCAGTCCGAACCCACCGCCAACCAAGTGAGTGATGAGTGATACTGTAGACCGTTTGTGGAATGAAATGGGGTTTGCATGTGGAAGGAACTCAAGTGAGAGAATGTCTAGAACTTGAGGCCAATCTGAAACCAAATTTTGGCTTGAAGGCTTGAAGGCTTGAAGGAGTATTGTGAGTTTTTATTTTTGTGGTTTTTGTGGTTTTTGCCAAAGGCCTTGGAAGGCAAACTTCTTGTCTTCCAAGTCGAGGTCTTGGTCTTGGTCTTGAGGTCAGTCTTGAGATCTGACAAAGCACCTGAGCAGTTGCAGCGAAGCGCAGCGTAGTAGCCGTCAAGGTTCTTCCATTTCTTCTGGGCTTGCTTGGCCGAACATCCGTGTGCGTCTTCCACCAGTCCCCCAGTCCTGTCGGGTTTAAGGTTACTCCGCTTCGTCATTATTCAAGAAGAGACTTCCAACTACTCCGTACCCACTACCCAAAACTTATCCAGCATTATTATTCCCATTGCCACTATTTTGAGCCTTTTGACTAGTCGATCCTCTCAATTGAGTTGCCAAATCCCCTGCGGCTGCCGACCTCGCCAAAACAAACATCCGTACTGGTGTTTCTCTCTTCTATCGTAAAATCACCCATCCTTCAAACGTACCTAGGTACCTAGGTACAACTCATCGCCAGGTCTTATCGTCTGAACAAGCCGAGTGTCTCCGTCTTGGTTGTCGATTGGCGGTATTTTCTTTATCGGAGCGCTGCAGCAGCACTTGCACTTGCCTGCTTTCGCGTCCACCTAGCTTCTCCGGATACCCAAAAAGGGTTCCATGCTCCCTCACTCACAGGCTCACAGGCTCACAGGCTCACCACCCACCACTTAAGCCCCACCATTACCCATTACCGCCAAATCTGCGACAAAAGATACACATATTCTCCACGAAACTCTAGTATAACTTTACACAAACGATCCCACCCGGTTCCGCTCCCATGATCAGGGCTGGCTGGGGCATTTTCAATACCATTGATTATCTCATTCTACAATATGTCGACTACTACACCAGCATCTGGGAGTACGCCTACGCCTACGCCTGCGCCTATACCTCAAGCAGGCCCGATTGGTAAGTCGAGCTTACCCATTACCTACCCATTACCTACCCATTACCTACCCATTACCTGCCCATTAACTGCCAATTGCGCAATCCTCCAAGCGCTATTTCTTCTGATATCAGCCGTATTCTAACTCAGCCGCCTATTAATTTTAGAATCCGAGCCAAATACCACCACTACTCTCCCTCCAAATGGAAAGAAACCGGACGAGAGTCTTGCCGTCCGCTTCGCTTCCGTAGACCAGGAGATAGAGCCGGTCCAAGTCGATTCCCTCGAATCCACGTCCGTCTCGAACGATACTCCTGGTAATGGACATAGCGAAGACGTCGAAACATTGAGGAAGGCTGTTTCCGCACTAGACCACCCACGACTTCAAGAACGAAGAATGAGCGCGTTTGCCTTTGAGCCCGTCTCGCTGCCTACGTCGAGGGTACGTTAATCTCCATATCTATCGAATTCTACAAAAAGCTACAGTGGCGATAGACATGGAGGATGGCGCAGTATTATCTCTGTTGTTCTCTCTCTTCACACTCTTCAGGCCTCGGTGTCCTAAAGATTCATGAAACGGTAAACGAGTTTGGTGGGTTTTCCTGGGCATACCGAGATTTCATCATTTTAATGCCTTGATGGTATTTCCTAGGATGACCCCCACTCGTAACCGAGTGACCCCCTAAATACGACCCACTCGGAGGCATTGACGTGTTGACATATCTCCATGTGGAAGTTCGTCTGAATGGTCGTCGCTGATATTTCTCCATCGCAGGTTGCCTCCAACGAAGATACCTCTCGCGATCCAAGCCGCCACAATACCCAGTCATCAGGACGACCGTCACCAAACCAAAGCCCCCGGGTACATTCAATGCACTCGCCACCCATCACACCTGCGGCAACACGATCGCGAGACGCAGTGGAGGGGGCTACGGTTACAAAGGGTGCGCCTCTGCAGAAGGTAGAGGCGGATGAGGCGGCTGTGAGCATCCAGATATCCAGTGCCCAAATATCCCCTCCCGGGACCTCCGGAACATCTCCTTCAACGACAAATGTTAATGAGTCCCGCCCCGGCTCATCTGGAAACTTGGCTACAAGACCAGCAAGCCAGTCCACAGAGGCTTCCGGCACACCATACGGCGGTCATAGAGGAGCCTTCTCGATAGGACCTGGGAGTTCACACGCATCGTCAGTACCAGTCTCCCGGGAACAGAGTCCAAGTCGACAAACGTTCAGCAGGCCGTTTACACCCGCTGGCGATGTGAACGACCCATACGCTGCACATAAGAGACCTCCCCAGTCAAGAAACCTGGACGCCATCGATCCACGATTCAAGTTCACAGCATTGAATTCAAAACAGCGGGCCAAAGATAACGCCCTCCCTCGATCATCACGAAGTGCAGGAGAGGACGGAGAAAAGAGAAAGTCGTTTTTTCATAGCAGTAAACACCATCCAGAACACGATGAGAGTTCGGCGACCATCCATACCAAGGGCGGGTCGATGTCCGAATTGAAGAGGTTTCTGAAGATTGGCGGATCGTCGAAATCAAAGCGAGTAGCGTCTCCTTCTCGTTCATTGAAATCCGGATCAAAAACACCGCCCCACCACAGCAAAGCTCCTCCGCAAGTGCCGTTTGACGATACACACGGATTAACATCCAAGTATGGGAAATTTGGAAAGGTATTGGGAGCTGGCGCTGGCGGTTCGGTGCGGTTGATGAAAAGAAGTAGTGATAATACCACCTTTGCGGTCAAGGAGTTCAGGGCGAGACATTCGTACGAGTCAGAGAAGGAATACAATAAGAAGGTTACAGCCGAGTTTTGCATAGGGTCAACGTTACACCACGGCAACATTATCGAATCTTTGGATATCATACAGGAGAAGGGAAAATGGTACGAGGTCATGGAATACGCACCATTCGACCTTTTTGCGATTGTCATGACCGGAAAAATGTCGAGGGACGAGATCAGCTGTGCGTTTCTGCAGATACTCAGCGGAGTAACTTACATGCACAGCATGGGATTGGCACACCGGGACTTGAAGCTCGATAATGTTGTGGTAAACGAGTACGGGATTATGAAAATCATCGATTTTGGAAGTGCGAGTGTTTTCAAGTATCCTTTTGAGAATGGCATTGTACTGTCTTCCGGTAAGTCGTGTGGATATTTTCCCAACAAGGTACATTCTAACAGATACTAGGAATTGTTGGTTCTGATCCCTATCTTGCACCGGAAGTTTACGACGAGAGAAAATACGATCCGCAACCGACCGATATTTGGTCATTGGCAATTATATTTTGTTGTATGTCGCTAAGGCGTTTCCCATGGAAAATGCCACGGGCGACAGACAATTCCTATAAGCTATTTGCCTCTACTCCATCTCCCGGGACCGATATGAAAAGATTGTCCGACGTTCCAGCGCCGTCCAAATCCACGACAGATTTAGATAACCCAGAAAGAGACAGTGTCCCGACTCCATCCACCGCCCCCGATGATGAGCACCCTAAAGCTGTCGCCAACGGCAATGGTGCGACACCAGAAAAGAAACCGGAAATTATTAAAGGCCCATGGCGTCTCATGCGTTTACTTCCAAGAGAAAGCCGACATATCATTTCACGAATGTTGACCATTGATCCCAAGAAGAGAGCAACCATGGCAGAAGTGATAGCGGATTCTTGGGTTTCAGGAGCCGTAATTTGTAGACAAGAAGAGGGAGGAGCGGTTATCAAAGCCGAAGGCCATACTCATACGCTTGAGCCTCCGGCCGCCCCACCGGCGGCGCCGGCTCCAAAAGCATGAGCTCGAGCTCCAGCTCGAGCTCTTTCGTATTGATTTTTCAGTTTGTATAGAATTGGAGCGAGAAGTCACATGGTGTTTAGGAAACGGCTGGGTACATTTTATAATGGGGATGTTTCTTGTGATCTCACAGTTTCGATTGCGCGGTATGGTTAGAAAGGAGACGGGGGGGTGGGGGGTGTTTATATAGACTGGGGTTGGGGGGGTGGAGCGTACGGTACGGTCATGGGAGCTTCTGATTTTTGGTTCTTGAGGAGATACATATGATGGTGGTTTTCTCTCTAGCGTTTTGTAGCGTGGCTTCAATAAGCCTTTTTTCCGAGTTTACATATTTTTAATGCATTGAGCGAAAGATATCCTCGAAACAAGTCTTGGTTCTGTTAGTTCTTGATATCTGTCTACTGTACGAACTCAAAGAGCGATGGGAATTCGTATTCGTGGAGGTTTACCTAGCAATAAAGAAAGTTGTTTCTCTTTCCCGATGATTCCGAGTCCGAATGTAAGAGTTTGGTAAGATCAAAGTATGTTGTACTCGAGTACTGGAGTCACATCAAAATTTGAGGTGGGGGTTTTTACTGCCTGACTTCTTTGAGCCTTGAATGTGAGGCATCACTTTCTTGCGGCTCTCGGTACGACGGACGGGACCCCTGTCATAAAAAAGTCTGGAGAAGCTCCTAGAAGCTTGAGAACTTCTATATTGACAATCTTCTCTCTACCACCCAGACCAAACACGCATACATCCAAGTTTTCAAAGATACGCATACCAATTCCTCTTCAAGATGGTAAGTTTCTTCTCCCTTGCGACGCAATGGCTTGTAGCATCCCATCCCATCCCGCATTCTTCCCGTCACACAAGACCAAGACTACTACTCCCGCCGCAACAGTCGGAATTGGCACGCACACAGGACACATGAAGAGTAGGAAGGAGATAGCTAATTGAGGAATGATACAGACTACCGCCCTCAAATCCATCAAATCCCTCGCACCACTCCTCGACCGCGTCCTCGTGCAGCGCATCAAGGCCGAGACCAAGACGGCGAGTGGGATCTTCCTCCCGGAGAGTGCGGTGAAGGAGCTCAATGAGGCGAAGGTGTTGGCGGTTGGACCGGGGGGTTTGGATAAAGAAGGGAAGAGAGTGCAGTGTTCTGTTAAGCCTGGTGATAAGGTTTTGATTCCGCAGGTATGTTTTTGCATTGGTGATGGTGGGGTTTGATTGGGGGAGGGGGGGATTGTGGGAGAGATGTGCTAATTTGTGTGTTGTAGTATGGTGGATCTCCTGTGAAGGTTGGGGATGTGGAGTACTCTTTATTTAGGGATTATGAGTATGTGTTTTCCCCTCTTTCTTTCCCTCTTCCTTTCCTGGTGCTTTACTAATCTATGGTATATGAACAGGCTCCTTGCCAAGATCAATGAGTAAATTCCCTGATCTGGGGTTTTATGCTGTTACGAGAGATGAGATGAAGAAAAGAAAAGAAATGTACCATAAATCAAATCATGTATAAAATGCTATTAATGCGAGGGGATCCTAAATGGAAGGATTTGCATAGTAGGTAGATGGTCAAGGTACCTAGATGCAGGTGGCATTGATGCATGGATGGATGGATGAGTTTAATGTGAAGAATTCTCCACTCTGACTCTTATTTTTAGTGTTGAATGTTCTGGGTTTGGTGACTGTGATGTGAATCAGTAGAGTGTTTGCTGTGTGGTCTTCGTCTGTTGCTGTATATCTATCTATTGCGAGTATGTGTGGAATAAGTACCTACCTACCTACCCAGGTAAAGACTGGAGCTTGGTAAAGCCTTCTGCCATCTGGTCTATCAAGCACAGCTGTTAGCTGTTATTCAAGCCCTCAGGCTGTGTGGGTCAAGTCTGAATCTGTTCAAAGATCTATACAGGTGGGCAGAGACAAACAAAGCTAGCACTTGCTTGATTGCAGAGTAGGTGAATATAATATAAGAGGTGTAGTGCAGTTGATTTTATAAGCTACTAAAACCTTTACTCAACACCACGGGGTTAATTCAACAGACAGCCGATCAGCTAACTCTCCTTAACTAGGTAAGTACCTATTCATCTACCTCTTCGGGTCCTAAGAAAAATTTCCTAATTAGTTCCTCTGAAATCATACATACTTTATACCTAATAAGAAGTAACTCACCACGAGGAAATTAAAAGAAATGCTTATATATAGTACAAACATGAAATAGTTAAGCCGGAGTCTACTAGTATTTTATATATATATATCTTTTTAGTATCTGTAAAGTAAGGAATCCGTCTTTTGAAACCAAGTCTTAGCGGTACGAATTCGGAAGTTGTTCAGGTCTCGAAGAGACTACGACTACTACACCAACAGAAGGCTACTCACTGCACGCTTATAACATATATATGCTACATACATGCTTACTTTTGTCTTATTTGTGGTTGAAAACGTTTATAGGGGCTTTTTAATCGTAAAGTTGAAATGGGTCCTGACTTCTCTATCTAGTCACCTAAATTTGATACTACGGTGATTATATCCCATTGGAAGAAACCTAGTCATTACTCTAGACACCTAGACCTGGGCATCGATACGATATATATCGTTTAATCGCGATATATCGCCGGTATTTTTCAATCCGATACGATTATTATCGTAGGAAATGTGACGATATCCGATTAATATCGGATATCGTCCCTAAAATTAATATAGTTTTTAGGTCATTTTAGGGGGGTTTTAGGTGGAATTTAAGTGATATTTAAAGTAAAAACGTGATTATTAAGTAATAAAGACTTTTATATGAAGTATAATTATAAATAAAACAACTAATTAATACCTAATCTCGTACCTCCGCTTTCCCACGTGACTCTTGTACTAAGTTTAGGGTCTACGACGGAGACTAGGCGTAGAATTAAGTAATATTGTTTTAGTTGAATTTATAACCTTAGTAGTAATAGTAGTAGTAGTAGTAGTAGTAGTAGTGTTGTTGATGGTCACGTGGTGGCATTAGTAGTTAAAGTTGAAAGAGCCTTATAGGATAGAGTAAGATGATTGGTCCGGAGTCGGACTTACAATTTTCCGGGTCACGTGATGCAATAAATGGTCTCATATCGATAATCGCCAAGAATCCGATATATTATCGGCAAAATATTTCCGATACGATATATTATCGTCGACCCCCCGATATTATATCGATAATATCCTGCCCAGGTCTGTAGACACCCTTCTGAGATTACTATTTTACTAGAAAGGCTTTTATAATAAAGATAATTATACCAACGATGTAGACTGATCGGCGTTAATACTTCTTTATTAACCTATATGATTTGGGTAATAAGTTACTTGATACTTTGGAAGGGTGTCCAGAGTAATAACCAGATTTTTTACATATATAGGAAGGATGAGATAGGCCTGTTGGCAATATACCCGCACCTCTAAGGGTATTAACTGGAAGTTGGGAGGATCGTGTAGAGCTACTCGCTTAGCAAGCCTATGCGCTCAAGGCAATTAAGAAACATCCGCTTATATAAACCTGAGGGTTTTACCGCGGTACGCTGAACAGAATAACACATTTCAGTGGGCCTTGGGCCAGCTGTGCACTTTCTGCAAGGCAAAGTGATCGGCTTGCATGCATTATCAGCCATAGCGGGGAAGTTGGGGGCTTCTCACCTCACCCAAGCCTCGTCTCAACCTGGTCACCGGAAAAGCTCAGTATAATCTGTTGAATTCTCGCTGCTAGCACCTGGCTAACCACTATTAAGACTTATTTAAGGAATCGGTGTTCTCTTGGCAAATTTCCCGTAGTTGTCTAGAATGTTCCCGCAGTCTATTATTCCGCAGCAGCCTGACGGCGAAGCACAGCTTCTGGCCTGTTGTATGAAATCCTGGCGTAATACAGATATAAGGCAGCCAATGAAAACCTATTGTGGGCCGCTTTCTTCAAGAGATGGCCTTTTACGCCTCTACATTACTTCTTCAATAGCGTCGGTGTGTCAGATCTTGGTTGTGTGTGTGTGACCCCTTGATTATTCATGCGGCTGAAAATACGAAGGGGACTATTTCAATGGGCAGGTTCCCCAGTTGGAGTGGGTCTTGGACCAAAAATTACGTGCTGAGATTCTAATCCTATTTGCTGATTGTTTTTATTGAGTAGCCAATTGAGTATATTGCGTGGTATATTGGTATGTTTGTTATCCCCGTCAAGCGAGCGTAGATCAAATTACTAACTTTTGTCAGCCTTTCTACGATATACAATTTTCTGTATCGGCGATCTTGGATTGTGAATCTTCTTATTCGACCATGGCTTCTTCCACTGTGGACCTTAGAAGCTGCCAAGCTGATGAAAAGGGATTGACTCATGGAGATACCGCTGGTGATGCTGTAATGCATTATTTGGGGTGTCTGAAAGATAACCAACGGGAGCCCTTCCTCAACGAACTTTCCAATCCAGCGAACCAAAAGATCAAGCCAAAGATACTGAAAGAGGAGGAGCGTATCAGAAAGCTGAGAGGGATCCTTGAGGCCGAAGGTCAAACCACGGCTTCTGGGCAACTGTTACACCAATTCAAGACGATGTTGCGTTCTCGACAGCAGAGGCCTCGACAGCAGGCGACTGGGCGTGACACTACTTCCAATCCGCCCGCTAACCATAATCCCCAAACGAATGCAGCTTCGTCACAACTTTCTGGAGTTATAGATAAAGAGGAGGAGAGAAAAAGAGACAAACAGTTCATTCTTGATGATATGAATGCGAATGTTATTTACTTCAAGAAGCAGGGTGAGGAAGGTCACCTTGGTCCATTTGACCATCCAAAATTTGCTCCCAGTACATTCCCAGACCAGAAGGTTCCTCTGAGCCGATTGCTCAAGGATGATCCAATCGAGAACCCTCTCATGTGGGAGTGCGAGAAAGACATGATTCGTTATTTCCATATCCCGGCGAATAACATGGAATGGATTGAGGTAAGATATCCAAGCTCAATAACTATTGACTTTGTGGCCTGTGAATTCTTGCTTACTGCTTGATAGGAAGTCATAGCACGTTACTATCGCGAGGCCACGCCTGACTTATCCGGGCCTTATCGTAAACCACGCACAACTGCTGAAACCTCGAAGACAAGAATGCTCCTACGGCCACAGTTCTGGAAGGGACTTCAGCATGGAGGCCGGGTTGATCTTCCTACTCATACCCGCCATATGCGGCCTCGTTGTTATCCCATTTCAACGAGTAAGCTCCCTCACGTTGAGAATAGCTCAAATAGTAGTTGAGTACTCACTCTTTCTAGATTACGAGAACGTTGAACAGCCAAAGAACATTGCTTTATTTGTGAGCATCAACATTTCTGCAAACGAGAGAAGATCGCTGATTTTAGACTAGATGCCTTATCTCCACTGGGAGACTGATCGGCGCAGGTCAAGAGCAGCAGAGGTAGTCATGAGATATGGCAGGCCGTTGTTCCAATTAGCAGATACCGTAGAAGACATTGGGAGGAGCATGGTCATCACCGCGACATTTGAAAGAACCACATCCGATGGCTTTCTTGAGAAAACCACGCAATTCATCGAACCATCGCAGAATGAACAAGTTGGCCCGAAAATAATAACCATCAAAAGCTACGATAGAGGGAAAAAGCCCTTGGGGATCTTGCTCTTATTGGCAGCGAAGTTGTATGAAGAAATGGATTCTTACACAGACGAGAAGATTATTGTTCACTACTTGAAGAGTTCATCGCCTCTCCATCCTAGACGAACGCTGGATCAAAGCTACTATTGGACGCTTCGTGATACTCGTCGTAGAGATCGTGACCAGGTCGTTTATAGGGGTACTACGCCGCACCCTAAACTTCTCCGTCATGATTGTCCCGATAAGTTTGACGAAACGAAGAAGAGAACAGCACCTTGCGCTCAATGCCAGGAGAATGTAAAGAAAGTATCTCGAGTCGTCATGGTAGATCAGCTCTGGATGTGGATATTAGATGAAAGTAAGCATGAAACTTGCTAGACTTTCGCAGATAGAAAATCCTAATCCTAATAATTGATAGACACAATCATCACCTCTTTCCCGAAGCGACTCGGACGCAACAAACCCGACATATCGGCGGTTTCAAAGTGTATTCGCACCAGATTACGTCAAGCACGTATCGACGAGGTTCGCTCCGTATATGACTTAGGAATAATCATAATCGAAGAATGCTCGCGTGTTTTCTTCCACCGTACCCAGTCACAGGACCTTCAACCACAAGTCATGGATGCATTTGCCAACGCTATAGGAAGAGTAGTAAGTCAAACACAGCTCCCTTGTAATACCTCTTTGACAGATAAGACCCATAAACAAAGTATAGCATTCGACCACTTCTGGGAGTGTACTCGCTTAGCATCTAAACGATATGCATCGAGAGGTCAACCAGACCATGGAACGGCGGAAAAGTCTCAAAACGTGTTACTGGACATCCACCCTGAGGGAGAGCTACTAAGAGAGATGAAAGATATCATCGATGAGATATCCATTATGGTGCAGTTAAAGAAGCAAGAAGAACAGGTTGCTCGAACTTTCACAAAACAGGTCAAGACTCTAATCCAGAAACCCGAGCCAAACCTTTTCGAAGACGAATCGAGAGTTCAACAAGAACCAGGTGCCTCTTCTCGACGTTTCATTCGGGGCGGGACTATTCATTCGAAATACCCCACTTTACCAGAGGACTACAAGTGGACGATGCTGTCTGCAGATGAGTTGATGGAAGGGTTCGGAGATCAGATTCAAGAATTGGAACGTCTTAAGGAAGCAGCGGAAAATGCTTCTTTAGGTGTGAGTCGCTAATCTATACTATAACTGCGAAAGAATACTAACTTCCCACAGCTAAAAGATCTTCTTGACCTCAAACAACAACAAGCTTCCGTTATTGAAGCCAGAGAAGCAGTCAAGCAAGGAGAAGAAACCCTACTACAGGCTCGAGCAATCATGCTGTTCACTGTGATAACTATCATTTTCCTTCCGTTGTCGTTCTTTGGTACTCTTTTCGGCATGAACGTTACAGATGGTCAGAAGTGGACATACAGAGACGTCTTCGAATTTATGAGTATGTATTTCTACTATTGGACTTCAAATCATAGATAGCTAACTTTATCTAAAGTTCCCATCTCCGTCATTGTAATATTCGGAAGTCTCTGTCTAGCTTTCTCAGAGCTCGTCCGTGCATTCCTCTCCCTGATCTTTAATGTCACCTGGACGAAAATAATCACCGTTACACCTATGTATGTCTTCTGGCGCAAGTCACCTTATAACAGTAAATGGTTGCATGAAAGTCGAAAGATGCAGGTCAATAAGATGAAAAATGCTGCGAAGAAACGAGTCATTGATAAAAAAGAAGAGGAACGGATTGCAAAAGAGAGGAAAGACAATGAGATCAACGGAACTTATGGATACCAAGGAGTTTATAGTAATAGGATCGTTAACGGGATTGAGAATGTGATCAGTGTAGGGGATGTGGTTATTGAGATGGAGAGAAGGCATATGTCTAATGCTCGCTCTCTATGAACGATTTGTTCGTTGTTTATAATTTCAATATCTTCCTGTACAAGACACGTTGACATAAATTCGTTCCTTTCTATGTAATTTCAGAGCGAACAGTGTCACGTAAGCGCTATTACGCATATAGGTTTTTTACTAGGGAACATATTAACGAATACTCGACCCGCCTATAGTAGTACTAAAATCGTATAAAATCGTAACGTTTTAGAATAGAGCCTTAGGATATTCTTTAAATAATTAAGCCTTCTCGTCCTTTCTAGCTTACTACCTGTCTGGCTATCTACCTATATAGCTGTCTATATGGCTGTCTATATGGCTGGCTACCTAGCTGGCTACCTGGCTAGGTGTCTACCTATATAGCTGGCTAGCTAGCTGTCTACCTGTCTATAGCTACCTACCTACCTATCTAGGTAGCTAGCTAGCTAGCTAGAGATAAAAGAATATAGGTAGAGTGATTAATTATATCTACTAAGCTACCTAGTCCCGAAGGACGTGTGGAATTTACTTAATCTACTATAGAATGCCCTTATAGTCTAACCCTCTATCGGCTAGCTCACTTGCTAGCTGTCTAGCTAGCTGGCCTCTACTCGAGTATAGCTAAATCAAGAATTCTACTAGTTCCTTACACCGCTGCTATTTAGATTAACGAGCGTTAGGGTTAGGGTTAGGGTTAGGGTTAGGGTTAGGGTTAGGGTTAGGGTTAGGGTTAGGGTTAGGGTTAGGGTTAGGGTTAGGGTTAGGGTTAGGGTTAGGGTTAGGGTTAGGGT